>JAJAQA010000002.1:647460-706813 GCA_021464565.1 Rutilus rutilus
AACACAAGAGTGTGTGTGTGTGTGTGAGTGTGTGTGTGTGTGTGTGTCTATCATCCTCCTTATGAACGCAAGAGTGTGTGTGTGTGTATCATCCTCCTTATGAACACAAGAGTGTGTGTGTGTGTGTGTGTGAGAGAGTGTGTGTGTGTGTGTATCATCCTCCTTATGAACACAAGAGTGTGTGTGTGTGTGTGTGTGTGTGTGTGTGTCTATCATCCTCCTTATGAATGCAAGAGTGTGTGTGTGAGTGTGTGTGTATGTGTGTGTGTGTGTGTGTGCATCATCCTCTCTTTGAAAGCAAGTGTGTGTGTGTGAGAGTGTGTGTGTGTGTTCATCTGAGCTGTGATTGGTCTGTCACCGCTCGTCAATGTCAGAATATTTGAGATGACCAATCAGATCACAGTAGGCGGGCTTTATGTTCACAGAAGCTGCTGAGCGCCAGTTTTAGGCCCCGTTTACACGAACATGGTTATTTAGAAACACTGAGACATTCCCCTTCGTTTCCCACTGCCTTATGCACAGGTGTTTGTGAATACAGGTGCTTACACACAAACGGAGAATTCACGTCTGAAAACTATTCTTTCTAAAAACTCCGGCCAGAGTGGAGTGTGTGTGTGTGTGTGTGTGTGTGTGTGTGTGTGTGTGTGTGTGAGTGGAGATTTTGGAAAACTTTGTTTGCATGTAAACTGAGAAAAACTGAGTCTTAGGGAGCCGACGTCACAGTATGTGACTATTTTGGGGATTCTGATTGGCTAAGGTGAGCGTGAGCTTCTCGTTACACTGCTCTTGACGGCATAGACACGGGTTCGTGTAAACTAACACTTCTCTGAAAACTGACAGGAGTGCACAATGTTATTCTTGACAGTTTTTTAGGTCATAAATGTTAAACGAATGACACAAATAATCAGGCAAACTAATAAACTTTTGTCTAATTTCGCCAGTTTGAACTGAAAATAGGCCTAGTGACTAGGTTATATAATGTGATTTAGTGCAAATATATTTCAGCCTCTGGTAAAATATGTGATACTGTCTAAATACATGATATTTTTATATAAATGTTCGGTTTTGGTCAGCCTATGACACTGTTTATCATGCTTCAACACTGCCTTATGCACAGATGTTTGTGAATACAGGTGTAAATGTTTGAAATGTAGTGATGTGTCGTTCGCTAACGATCCGTTCATTGCGTGCGTCACTAAATGCGTGCGGTCTTTATGGCCCATCAACAGACACTCGCGGTGACGCGGTCTATGGCCCATAAATAGATATTTCTCCGTCCTATGGCCCATCATATAACCTGTCATAGTTTTTTTCATGATTCTTTGAATAATTTTTTTTTTTTTATACAAAAAAAAGTTTGGTCTCTTTTTCTTTCTTTCTTCTCCATTGTTGGGAAAGATTTCTATTTTGAATAAATGCTGTTCTTTTTGTAATTATTCATCAGTGAATCATTCATCAGTTCCTCATTCTTTGTTCAGGCTGCCTCACAGCACCTTGATGGGCCATTAGCCATTGGGGGAGTGTCTTTAGTCACACCCCTGGTGTGAATCACATTAATATTCATGGCCCACGCATACAGCAGTGCTGACACAAAAACTGACATGCAAAATTAAAATCATTATATTGCTGTTTGTGAAAGAGTGATCAGAATGATTTTCACATCATTTTGTAGAAAAAATTCTAGCCTACAAGAATAGCAATTCAAAAGTCTTATGGACAACTATTCAGTGTGTGTTAAATGGCCTTATTGCGGTGACAATGTTTTTCCCAAAATGTACTAACCAGGCATAATATTTTTTTTCTATAAAATGCAAACATGTACATCCATTTTGCTCACATATTATTGTAGCAGAGTCTGTGCTGAATACAGAAAAATTACATGTTAGCCAATGGTATGCTGAATTAAATTTCGTTTTGTATTAATTGTATCTTAATTTTGATCTGTTTCATCAACCAATTGCCTGGATTTAATAAATAAGAAGTAAATATAGTAGACAATAGATAATCCCGACACGGAGGCGCCGGCACGTGAACTGGAGCTCATCTCATAAATGAACCGAAACTCAGCATATACGGTGGCCTACTTGCCTCACAGAGCTGAGACATATACAGAAAGCTTGAAATGTCTACTTTTAAACAGAACAATTAAAAAAAAAAGAAATAAGACTGCTCTGCTCTCTGCTTATGTAATCTGTATGAAATGTGTATTTCTCTCTGGCGCCTTCACTACTGCGAAGATCACGAGTCAGCATCGTCAACTTCATCTTTGCAGCCGACACTAACACAGAAAACACTTGTTTATTAATAAACAATTAAAATGTCTCCTTGCTATATTTGACATATTCATAATCATTACTTTTGCCGGTTCTTTGTGACAGCTTTTAGGTGCTTTATTGGCAGAGTCACCCTTACATGTTACATGAACGCGTCACCATCGCATCAGCACCGAAAACATGGAGATTTTTTTCTTTTTGGGGGCATTTTGTTTGTGTTCAGTCTTTATCAGTTGTCTTTAGGTTAATGTTTCAGTTAACAGTTTTTCAGTTGTTTTCAGTAATTTTGTCAGGGCTAGGCTACAGGAGCAGCATCTGTACTCTCATGGCTGTAGACGGTAATGTTTTCTCTTGGTTCATGTCAGTCAGTATGACTTAATTTTGATATACAAGTCGCACCTGACTATAAGTCACAGGACCAGCCAAACTATTAAAAAAAGTGTGACTTATAGTCCGGAAAATACGGTATATCGCAAAGCTAGCATCAAGCACATTTCATGTTTGTCCATCTGTGCAAGAACCCCCTTTAAGCATGCGCAACGTTTCAGATAGTATGTCAAATGTAAACACATGAATCGGATATGGGGCAAGAACGTGTAAATGGACGGTCATATAGGCAACAAATCAGATTTGGGCATCAGGACCTGCAGTGTAAATGAGGCTTGCTTGTCCCACATACTTGAGTATCTGCAATGAGCAGTTTGGATCCTTCAGTTTGCCAGAGAGCAGCTTGACTCCTGGGTGATTGTAGCTCAGGTCCAGCTCTCTCAGGTGTGATGGGTTTAAACTCAGAGCTGAACACACATAACCACAGCCTTCCTCTGTCACCATACAGCCAGACAACCTACAGACACACAGTCAGACCATCTTCAGACACACATCAACATTATGACCAGCAGACTGTAAATAATCTCTTATATATTATTAAATACCTCAGAATCTGCAGCTTACAGTGTGGGCTCTTCAGTCCTTCAGAAATAATCTTCACTCCTGAATCCTGCAGGTCATTGTTCGTCAGGTCCAGCTCTCTCAGGTGTGAGGGGTTTGAACTCAGAGCTGAAGACACATAACCACAGCCTTCCTCTGTCACCATACAGCCAGACAACCTACAGACACACACAGTCAGACCATCTTCAGACACACATCAACATTATGACCAGCAGACTGTAAATAATCTCTTATATATTATTAAATACCTCAGAATCTGCAGCTTACAGTGTGGGCTCTTCAGTCCTTCAGAAATAATCTTCACTCCTGAATCCTGCAGGTCATTGTTCGTCAGGTCCAGCTCTCTCAGGTGTGAGGGGTTTGAACTCAGAGCTGAAGACACATAACCACAGCCTTCCTCTGTCACCATACAGCCAGACAACCTACAGACACACAGTCAGACCATCTTCAGACACACATCAACATTATGACCAGCAGACTGTAAATAATCTCTTATATATTATTAAATACCTCAGAATCTGCAGCTTACAGTGTGGGCTCTTCAGTCCTTCAGAAATAATCTTCACTCCTGAATCCTGCAGGTCATTGTTCGTCAGGTCCAGCTCTCTCAGGTGTGAGGGGTTTGAACTCAGAGCTGAACACACATAACCACAGCCTTCCTCTGTCACCATACAGCCAGACAACCTACACACACACACACACACACACACACACACACACACACACACACATCGACATTATGAACGGCAGACTGTAAATTATCTCTCATAGATAATCTTATCTCAGATTAGACTGGAACAATCAGAATAATATCCAGTTCCATCTGACTTCTGACCTATAATGCTGCCTGAATCATAATCATACACTGTTCGTTCGCTGGCTGGAGGAGAACTGCCCCCCCCCGACTGAGCCTGGTTTCTCTCAAGGTTGTTTTCTCCATTCGGCCCTGATGGAGTTTTGGTTTCTTGCCACTGTCGCCTTTTTTCACCTTTGTTGCTATTGGCTTTTGGCTTGCTTAATTGGGGACTAGTGTTGTCACGGTACCAACATTTCAGTATTCAGTACCAATACCAGTGAAAATCCACGGTTCTCTGTACCAATTTCGGTACCAAAGCTTAATTTAGATTAAATTTACATATAATAAAGTGTATATCACGGTTACAAATATGGAAACTGTAGTATTAAAAACACTTTACAATAAGATTATATTTGTTAGATAACATTAGATAAAATGACTTAACAATAAACAATAGTTATATAGCCTACTGTCGCAATTATTCTCCTTGGGGTTAATTTAAAAATACATTTTTAAAATCAAAAGTTAACATTATTTAATGCACAATGAATGAAGTGAACAAACATGACCAATCAAGTGTTTGTATTAAATAACATTCACAAACATTAATTAATGTTGAAAAAATATATTGTTCACTCAATGTGTTGATGTTAGATAACGCATTAAGAAATGTTAATGAATGGTATCTTATTGTAGTGTATTGTAGCCGCTAGAGTTCTTACTAGATCAAGGAAATATGATCATATAACACCGATTTTATCATCAGTGTTTCCCCTACAATGTATTAAACAGCGCCGCTGCAAAATCTTCACATGATCAGTAATATCACGACATTCACTTACACACGTTGTCATAAGGGGCCGTTCACATGCAAATATTTCAAATGTGGGCGCGCGGAAAGCGCACTCATAATAAAAGCGACGCGACGACAGACACAACGACACCACGACAGACGCCACTGGAGAGTGAGCAAGCGTTTGTGGAAAGGAGAAGCGGTACGAACTTTTCTCCGTTTAAGTCTATGGGGTCGCTGTGTCCATTTTTTTACTGTCTATGGAAAATATGCCGTCCCGCCCTTCCGTGTTCGGCGATCAGGTTTCATTCTCACGCAGCTTGTTTCGTAACTTCACGTGCGGGTCTTTTCCGCTCCGTGTTTGCGCCGCGCTCTCCGTTCTGTGTGTGTGTGTGTGTGTGTGAGTGTGTGTCGGCTCACTGCGCTCTCCGCTCTGTGTTTGCGCTGCGCGTTCTGCTCCTTAACGGCCCAAACGCTCCAATCATGTTGGCTACCGATCACGCACTGGAAAAGCAAAGTCCGCTCAAATAACGTGAAATATCTCAGTAGACTTCTGTTTGCTGAGCTGGTATAGCAATGGGGGCAACAATGGTAAAATTACCTGCTCTGATCACATGCTCTGGTAATAAGAGCTTTGTATGACTATACTTTATTTTGACAATTAATCAAAAAATAAATCTGTTAAATTAAATCTGAGTATGTTGCATAGAACTGAATGAAGAATAATATATTGATGTTTTATATTTTAATATAGGGCTATTTTCTGTCCAATTTGTGTGGACATTTTTCTTTTTTCCCCCTTTTTTGTGTGTTGTTTAATTTAATTAGTGATTCTATATTTAAATATTGATGATTACAAGTTTGAGGGAAATGCGATTAATTGCGATTAATCACAGCAAATTGTCTTTCTTACATTTGAGCCCCTGCCCCTGATTAACTCTTTGCACGTCCCTGGAGGTTAGTGAAGTAAAATAGGCTATGCAAGCTAGTCACCTTTTAAACTAATGAAAAGTTTCATTTGGATTTTAATGTTCAAAATATCTACAGGATAAAATAAATGAAAGTACTGGTTACATGATGATGTATCTAAGTGCGAAAGTGTGTTACAAAAAAAAAGATCAGTAGTGCAGATGAGGGAGGAAAGAGTTTCATTTTTCCACTATAAATTTCTACCTTACATCTGAAAATTAACACAAAAGAAAAACATGAATAATCCTGTCCTAATCCTGTTTGTGACCAGTCATGGTATGTCAAATTTGTATGTCTCAAAATGTCCATTTCTATCCACAAAACTTGCCAGAAGTCATGGTTTAAGGGGTTATAAAAAATAAATAAAAATCTTGCACCCCCGGACACCCCCCCCCCCCCCCCAAAACCTGGAGTTTTAGGACACCATTAGGTCACTTGATGGAGTTTTTCGGTTCCTTGCCACTGTTGCCCTTGGCTTGCTCAGTTGGGGATATTCTGGGGATATTTAATTTGATTTTATCAATCAATAAATTCCACTAGAAACAAACTTATATATAGGAGTCTACTCCTCCTGGATACTGTTACAAGCATGCATCAAACTAAATGCGTCGCGACTGAGTGCGTTGTTGTGTTTGGAGCTCCGTCGAATTAATTCAGAAACCTTGTTTTTCTTCTTTACACTCTTTTACAAACGAACTTTTTCATTTTTATAGCGTGTGAACATATCTGGAATACTATTCTCCTTAAAAAACAATCGGATTGCTCTGATATCGCTACATATATCCAACCTTTCGAACTTCCGCTACTAGCCTTAGCCCGCTAGCATTACACGCGTGGTCGCGCCTATCGATCGACTTATTTACACCCGTATCACTGAAAGCTATAATTCGCCATTATAGCACATCTGCTATAATGGCGAATATAACGGATGTGTGTCTAACGTTACCTTTGAGTGCAGGTGAGGACACCTTCGAGCTGCATTCTGTGCAGTTAGAGCTGGAATCCGTGGAGAAGCAGATCCGCGACCTACTAGAGAGACAGGCCGAGCTACGAGATCGACGTTTCGCGCTTGAAACATCACGCGCCGATGCTCAAAAGTCAGTGGTTAGTAACCTTTTGACTCCGACCTCGTCTACTCCATGTGTTTCTCTGCCCAGGATGCGATCATCCCTGGTTTCATTCACTCCGGCACCGACACAACAACATGGACCCTGGATGATTCCACAGCGGAAGACGCGGGCCAGGACCAGAGCTAGGACCTCTCCGCCCCTCCCGGCCTTCGAGATCTCCACCCAGAACCGCTTCTCCCCTCTACGCGAGACGGAATGCGACGCTGTGATCATCGGCAGTTCCATCGTCCGGCATGTCCGTGCTACCATAGGTAAAGGTAAGGTTCGCACTCACTGCTTTCCTGGTGCTCGTGTTCTCGATGTCGCTGCACAGGTTCCCGGGATTCTGAACGGTGACGAGCCCGTCGGAGCTGTCGTGCTGCACGCGGGAACGAACGACATCAGGCTACGGCAGTCGGAGGTTCTGAAGAAGGACTACAGGAGCCTGATCGAGACGGTACGCAGCACATCGCCTGAAACAACGATCATCGTGTCTGGACCGCTTCCCACCTACCGACTAGGACACGAAAGGTTCAGTAGATTATTTGCTCTAAATGAATGGTTAATGTCATGGTGTAATGAACAGAGACTGCTCTTTGTAAATAATTGGAATCTTTTCTGGGAGCGACCTAGGCTCTTCCGTGCTGATGGCCTTCACCCCAGCAGAATCGGAGCGGCTATTCTGTCGGACAACATCTCCAAGACGCTACACACCATATGACTAGTAAGTCAAAGTCCAAATCACACTCTTTGCTGTCCAAACTTAATTGATATAAGTACCAATGTAGAACATTATATTGAAACTGTGTCTATTCCTCGTTTAGTGAGATCAAATAATAAATCTACTGCAGGATCTAAGAAAAATCTAATTGTGATTAAACCAGAAAATCTCAATATTAGTGAACAAAAACAATTTATAAAGCTAGGTCTTTTAAACATCAGATCGCTTACACCTAAGGCGGTTATTGTAAATGAAATGGTCACAGATAATAGTTTCGATGTACTTTGCCTTACTGAAACCTGGCTTAAACCAAATGATTATTTCGGTCTTAATGAGTCTACTCCTCCTGGATACTGTTACAAGCATGAGCCCCGTCTGATTGGTCGTGGCGGTGGTGTTGCTATAATCTATAAAGTTATTCTTACTGTTACTCAGAAAACAGGTCACAGGTTTAATTCGTTTGAAGTACTTGTGCTAAATGTTACTCTCTTAGATGTAAGAAAGAAATCCATATTATCTCTAGCCTTGGCTACCGTATATAGACCGCCTGGGCCTTACGCTGATTTCCTAAAAGAGTTTGCAGACTTTCTCTCAGATCTTTTGGTCAATGTCGATAAAGCATTAATTGTTGGAGATTTTAACATACACGTAGATAATCCAAATGATGCTTTAGGGGCTGCGTTTACAGATTTATTAAACTCCTTTGGGGTCAAGCAAAACGTAACTGGTCCCACTCATCGTCTTAATCATACGCTAGATTTAATTATATCACATGGAGCCGATCCAACCGATATAGATATTATACCGCAAAGTGATGAAGTCACTGACCATTACATGGTCACTTGCATACTACGTACCGCTGAAATTTGTCATGTTGCGCCGCGTTATCGACCAGGCAGAACAATCCTTCCAACAACTACAGATCATTTCTCAAATAGCTTACCTGATCTGTCTCAGCTGCTCAGTGAACCCAAACAAACAGATGAACTAGAGGAAATGACTAGCACTATGAGCACCATTTTCTCTAGTACATTAGACATCGTTGCACCAATTAGATTAAAAAAGGTTAGAGAGAAAACTAAAGCACCATGGTACAACAGTGTTACGCATGTTCTAAAGAGAGAAACTCGTAATTTAGAGCGTAAATGGAAACAAACTAATCTAGAGGTCTTTAGAATCGCATGGAAAGACAGTATGTCACGTTATAAAAAGGCCCTAAAAGCAGCCAGGGCTGAGCATCTCCGCAAACTAATAGAAAACAACCAAAACAATCCAAGGTTTTTATTTAACACCGTCGCTAGACTAACAAATAAACAGACGTTACCGGAGCAAAATATTCTGTCACAGTGTAGTAGTAATGATTTTATGAATTTCTTCACTGAGAAAATAGAAAGCATCAGAAACACAATTGTAAATGTACAATCTTTAATGGTGTCTTATGATTCAGCCTCAATTATCACCCCGCAAGAACAATTACAGCGCTTTGCAACTATAGGACAGGAAGAGTTAAATAAACTTATCATTGCATCTAAACCAACAACGTGTTTATTAGATCCAATACCAACTAAACTACTGAAACAAGTGTTACCTGTAGTGGAAGAGCCTCTTCTCAATATTATTAACTCGTCTTTATCCTTAGGTCATGTTCCAAGAATATTCAAGTTGGCAGTTATAAAACCTCTTATTAAGAAACCACAATTAGATCATAATAACCTAGCAAATTACAGACCCATTTCAAATCTTCCATTTATGTCTAAAATACTAGAAAAAGTTGTGTCCGCTCAACTGGGCTCTTTCTTGCAAGAAAATGATATCTATGAAAAGTTTCAGTCAGGATTCAGGCCGCACCATAGCACTGAAACTGCACTCGTTAAAATCACAAATGATTTACTTTTAGCTTCTGACCAAGGCTGTATCTCAATACTAGTTTTACTTGATCTTAGTGCTGCGTTCGATACTATAGATCACACAATACTCTTAGACCGACTACAAAACTACACTGGTGTTCAGGGACAGGCATTAAACTGGTTTAGATCGTACTTATCAGACCGTTACCATTTTGTCTGCGTAAATGGGGAAAAATCGAAGATAACGTCAGTAAACTACGGTGTACCGCAAGGATCTGTGTTAGGCCCTCTGCTATTCTCAATATATATGCTGCCACTTGGTAATATTATAAGAAAACATGGAATTAATTTCCACTGTTATGCTGATGACACTCAAATATATATTTCATCACGACCAGATGAAAACGCTAAATTATCTAAATTAACAGAGTGTGTTAAAGATATAAAATACTGGATGACATGTAATTTTCTGCTATTAAATTCAGATAAAACGGAGGTATTACTTATTAGTCCAAAAAACTGCCCACAAAACCTCTTACAATACAACTTTAATTTAGAAGGGTGTCCTGTTACTTTATCCTCTACAGTAAAAGACCTGGGTGTTATATTAGACCGCAACTTGTCTTTTGAAAATCATATTTCATATGTTACAAGAACAGCCTTTTTCCACCTTAGAAACATTGCTAAGCTACGTAACATGCTATCTGTTTCTGATGCAGAAAAGTTAGTTCATGCATTCATGACCTCGAGACTAGATTACTGTAATGCTTTATTAGCTGGTTGTCCTGCATCCTCAATAAACAAGCTACAGTTAGTCCAAAATGCCGCCGCTAGAGTTCTTACTAGATCAAGAAAATACGATCATATAACACCAATTCTGTCGTCTCTACATTGGTTACCTATAAAGTTCCGTATCAATTACAAAGTATTGCTACTGACCTATAAAGCCCTAAATGGTTTAGCTCCCGTGTATTTAACGGAACTTCTATCGCCCTACAATCCATCGCGCTCTTTAAGATCACTAAATTCGAGGCTTCTGGTCATTCCTAGGATATCTAAGTCCACTAAAGGAGGGAGAGCTTTTTCACATTTAGCTCCTAAACTGTGGAATGGCCTTCCTGATATTGTTCGAGGCTCAGACTCGCTGTCCCAGTTTAAAACTAGATTAAAGACGCATCTCTTCAGCCAGGCATTCACATAATACTTACATTTTATACTACAGTTGAATCAGATTGAATGCATTAATATTGCGAACAGCAGCTACGCTAATTATTTCCCATATGCTTTTCTGTTGTTATCTCGGGACGCTAGTCCCGAGGTAAATACAGATCGTCAGCTCCAGTTTGTATCCAGCCTCTCATGGAAACTACAGATTCTCCAACACCCGTGCAGAGACGACTCGGCGCCTGTGAAGAGACGACTCGACGCGGGCGATGTTTATGCCCTAAATCAATACATGATTAACTAACTGTATTTCTCTATGTACATTTCTGAAATGCACTTTCTGTAAAGCTGCTTTGAAACAATATGTATTGTGAAAAGCGCTATACAAATAAATTTGAATTGAATTGAATTGAATTGAATATATAAAATAAAAAAAATATTTTAATTTAATACTGTGAAGCTGCTTTGATACAATCTGTATTGTGAAAAGCGCTATACAAATAGACTTGACTTGACTAGTGTTACCAAACTATACAGGAGATAAAACGTGTTTTATTTGACTTGACTGTACTTTTATTTAATCCAAAACTGCGTTCATATTTAATTTTAAGAGGGCTTTTTAAAACCTGCGTGAAGTTGGCCCCCCACCCAACGCAAAACGTCGTCAAACTATGCTCAATCGTTTGTGCTCCGTTTGTGCTGGTTTGTGCTGTAAAATTTTTCGTTTGTGCTGTTTCGGTTTTTTAGATATTAAAAGAATATTTTTAGGTCATTCTGAGGTCACTCAGCCCCCCCACATGTTCCAAATTCACCCAAAATAGTCTCGTTCGTTTGTGCTTCGTTTGTGCTGGTTTGTGCCGGTAAAATTTTCGTTTGTGCTGCTTCGGGTTTTAAAATATCAGAAATTGAATTATAGACGATGACGTCACCAGCCCCCCCACATGCTCCAAATTCACCCAAAATAGACGCAATCGTTTGTGCTCCGTTTGTGCTGGTTTGTGCTGTAAAAAGTTTCGTTTGTGCTGCTTCGGTTTTTTAGATATTAAAATAATATTAGGTGGTCATTCTGAGGTCACTCAGCCCCCCACATGCTCCAAATTCACCCAAAATAGTCTCGTTCGTTTGTGCTTCGTTTGTGCTGGTTTGTGCCGGTAAAATTTTCGTTTGTGCTGCTTCGGGTTTTAAAATATTATACATTCAATTATTTTTGATGACGTCACCAGCCCCCCCACATGCTTCAAATTCACCCAAAATAGTCTCGTTCGTTTGTGCTTCGTTTGTGCTGGTTTGTGCTGTAAAAAGTTTCGTTTGTGCTGCTTCGGTTTTTTAGATATTAAAATTATATTTTTAGGTCGTTCTGAGGTCACTCAGCCCCCCATATGTTCCAAATTCACCCAAACTAGTCTCATTCGTTTGTGCTTCGTTTGTGCTGGTTTGTGCCGGTAAAATTTTCGTTTGTGCTGCGTTGGGTTTTAAAATATCAGAAATCGAATTATAGACGATGACGTCACCAGCCCCCCCACATGCTCCAAATTCACCCAAAATAGTCTCGTTCGTTTGTGCTTCGTTTGTGCTGTTTTGTGCCGGTACAATTTTCGTTTGTGCTGCATCGGCCTTTAAAATATTAGACAGTGAATGAAAGCGAATTATAGACGGTGACTTCACCAGCCCATTAAATGACTTCAACCAGCCTGCATCTTCATGAACGCACCACAGAGAAATGCACATTTCATACATAAGCAGAGAGCAGTCTGTTTTCTTTCGTTTTGAATTGTTCTGTTTAAAAGTAGACATGTCTGTGATGCAAGTAGGTCTAGGCGCTGAGTTTCGGTTCATTTATGAGACCAACTGCAGTTCAGGCGCCGGCGCCTCTATGTCCTGATTATCTATTGTCTGATATAGGCCTATTAACATTTTATTTTGCCTATTAAATCCTGGCATTTGGTAGATGAAACAATGATTAAAATTAAGATAAAATTAATACAAAACGAATTTCACCTTAACGAAAGGCTTTGTGCTTTCTGTTTGAGGTCTCTGTGAAAGTTTTAAAGCAGTCTTTTAGTGTCGTTTTCAGAGTGGTCAGTCCGTAACGCAGTTCTCCGTCCGTTACATTGTTTTTTCCTCATAAATGCAAACACGAAAAATTAAATAAAATGAATAATTTATGTTCTGCGGAGAGACAACGCTTCTTCATCCGGTGGGTAGGCTAGTATTAGGCTACTTTTGGTTTGCGCAGAATTACTAAAAAAAATGTAACGCACATGCTATTTCCCTCATATTAAATATAAAACGCATGAGTAGACTGATATTTTTTTAATGTCTGGACTCCTTTATTAAGGGAGAAGCCTATGGATATATAACAGACAGTTTCAATATATTGGTATTTAGTGCATTTTCTGATAATTTATACTTCAAGTTTTGACTTGCAAATGTCACGTCCATAACGCTGGAATGGACCAATTTTAAAGAATTTATCCTCAACTGTTTTTGTGGTGTAAGTCTATGTATTTTATAATGTTAACTTCAAATAATAGTTATATGAAGATGTGGTAGCATTGGATCTGGACTCAGCTTGGAAGGGGTGTGTCGCGATTCTGCCTTCTCACACCGCAACACAGGTCCGTGGATGGAGCGTCGGGATTTTGGTTTCATATTGCATATTGTTACACAGCCCTAGTCGTTTGTTTTATAAATGTTAAGTTCTACTTCTGTAGTTATTTTGGTGAAAGTAACTGGAGTAGCTAATGCATTACAATTCTGAGACGGCCTTTATTGTAAGGTACTCTAAATAATTTCCTTTAAATAAAAGTAACAAAGTAATCTATAATGTATTACAGTTTGGAAGTGCTGCTGATATTGTGAAAAATGATTAGCCTATAAATAGATTATATATTTTCATATAATTAATATTTTAATGTTAATATAATTCAAATTTAATATAATTCAAATGTAATTTATTCCTGTAATGTCAAAGCTGGATTTTCTGTATCATTACTCCAGTTTTCAACGTCACATTATTCTTTAGAAATCATAAGATGTTGATGTTGTGCTCAATTATTATTGGTGCTCACTGCTCATTTAAGAAAGGCTCTTATTTTGTATTGTATTTTGTATTATATTTTTTACATATTGCGTATGTTTTTTTTAGTTTGTTTTTGTTTTTTTATGTTTAATATTTTTTGTGGAAAATTTAATTTTTGATATTTTTTCCCCTTTTGATTAATTTAATCCATTTCGGTCTTACCTTGTTTTCTTCAACTAGCTACTGTAAAAAAAAAAATATGTATATGTATATTATATTATATTATATATATTTTTTAAAGGCCGAAAATTGTACCGGCACAAAACAGCACAAACGAAGCACAAACGAACGAGACTATTTTGGGTGAATTTGGAGCATGTGGGGGGGCTGGTGACGTCATCGTCTATAATTCGATTTCTGATATTTTAAAACCCAACGCAGCACAAACGAAAATTTTACCGGCACAAACCAGCACAAACGAAGCACAAACGAATGAGACTAGTTTGGGTGAATTTGGAACATATGGGGGGCTGAGTGACCTCAGAACGACCTAAAAATATAATTTTAATATCTAAAAAACCGAAGCAGCACAAACGAAACTTTTTACAGCACAAACCAGCACAAACGAAGCACAAACGAACGAGACTATTTTGGGTGAATTTGAAGCATGTGGGGGGGCTGGTGACGTCATCAAAAATAATTGAATGTATAATATTTTAAAACCCGAAGCAGCACAAACGAAAATTTTACCGGCACAAACCAGCACAAACGAAGCACAAACGAACGAGACTATTTTGGGTGAATTTGGAGCATGTGGGGGGCTGAGTGACCTCAGAATGACCACCTAATATTATTTTAATATCTAAAAAACCGAAGCAGCACAAACGAAACTTTTTACAGCACAAACCAGCACAAACGGAGCACAAACGATTGCGTCTATTTTGGGTGAATTTGGAGCATGTGGGGGGGCTGGTGACGTCATCGTCTATAATTCAATTTCTGATATTTTAAAACCCGGAGCAGCACAAACGAAAATTTTACCGGCACAAACCAGCACAAACGAAGCACAAACGAACGAGACTATTTTGGGTGAATTTGGAACATGTGGGGGGGCTAAGTGACCTCAGAATGACCTAAAAATATTCTTTTAATATCTAAAAAACCGAAACAGCACAAACGATAATTTTTACAGCACAAACCAGCACAAACGGAGCACAAACGATTGAGCATAGTTTGACGACGTTTTGCGTTGGGTGGGGGGCCAACTTCACGCAGGTCTTTTTAAACCCTTAGGAGTTATCCAGCCAAGAATAAGCCTAGAACTGCTTTACTGACGGACTGATATTAATGACATAATGACGGCTTTTTATTTCTCATCTCCATAAATATATCTATCTAATAGTAAAGCTAATGCAAGGGCTAGAAATCAATTAATTCTTTGCTGATACTTCCTCGTCATCATGGAGAGCGCAGTTCACACCGCTATCTCCTTTCCACAAGCGCTTGCTCTTTTTTAACATTTAATTTTGTATTCAAATTACTAAATTCTTTTGACATAAGAGGTCTTTGTACCATTGAAACATCCGGCAAGTTTCACAGCTTAAAACGTCAAAAAAAAAAAAAAAAAAAAATTGTTCAACCAAGCTCCAAAAATGGCTTGTTAGAATATTGTGGGTTTTGTGACGTCACATGGGCAAATACATTCACATCAACAAATAGTTTTTGAGTTTTTCAGAGAGAGTTTGCAAAGAAACTTGTGCAAAGATTAGGGTTGGGAACCGAGAACCGGTTCTTATCCAGAACCGGTAGTGTTTTTGAAAAAATACTGGAACCGTGCGAAATTCCTAAGTTTCGGTTCCGAAAACGGTTCTGGTGCGCTGTGTGGGCGAAGTGCTGGGAGCTTATCCTTTAATAGCGACGTCTCACCTCATATTAAAATAGTAATGAATGCACTGAAAAGCCCTCGCGCTACTCAAATACGTTTTGCGTCAGGTATCAACGCAGAGAGAGAGAGCGAGCGTAGAGCTGCACGATTAAGTTAATCTTTAAAAGATCTCGATTCAAACACCCACGCGATCTTATTCCTAAATTACAAAAACCTCCCTGAACATTCAAATCTGTTTGCGCTGTTGTTGACCCAGAGAGAGCAGTTGTCAATATGAAACAGCTTTACAATCACACAGTAGCCTATTGATATTTCTGTTACAAATATTCAAATGATCACAGAAGTACTAAAAGTTTATAATTCGAGTATAAACTGATGTCTACGGTAGCAACCAAAATAGAGTAAATCACCTTTTGAAAGTCGCTGCCTTCAAATAACGAGTGTATCGATTACATCTGATGCTTCAAAACATTCATAAAGACACAGTCCATAACTTTTTTGTGTTCAGAATTTACAAAATGTATACAATGAGCGAGTGCATCATGAAAGCCTTTTTTTCAAACCGTGTTTTTGTCTTATCCAGAATTACTACGTTAAGCCTGCAATAAGCGTTTTTACTAGGACTATACTTTAGACTGGCGGATCGCAGCCGCTGCGGAGTAGCCCAGTACCTGCGTGACTCGTCATAGACATAAATAGAGAGAAGTAGCTCCGGCAACAATGTTCTTCCGCAAGACGCATGCAGTTCTGTTTATTAACTGCTAGAGCGCTAATTCATCCAGTAATGAAACAAGTAAAGTCTTTATGAATCAATCATTCAAAACGATTTTAAAAATAATCTGTTCTACACACATCTTACATTCAAGCATATTCTTCCCCTTCTGAGAGGGTATTCTCCACTGCTGGAGATACAATATGCTAGGAGAGGTCCCAAATTATTCTAGAGAATCATGCAGAAATTTTTATTTTCCTTCAGAAAAATTCATTTTTTTTTTTTTGCAAAAATTGCTTAACAATATGTTGAATTTGTTGACATTACCAGTCTGTTAAACTCATTTTACAAGTCTAATAAAAGTAAAATCTATTAATAATCTTTCATTGCACAAAAGTATTATAATATGAAAGGCTCCAATACAGAGCGGCACAAAGCGCTTATGCGTATCCCGAATAACAATAGTAACATTGACTCATCTTGGAGAGAGTTTCATCATGTTGACTGCCGTAACCGAACGCGGCGCGCTGTTTGAGTGCTGGATGGAGAATGACTGACAGCCGCAGCGGAGGGAAGCACTTACTTGAGTTTAACGACTTCAATATTAATCATTAAATCACTTTATCACATTAAACTGTGGAGTGGCTTTAGATCACTTATAATATAGTGCACGAAAAGTTGACGGTTCTTTATAATGTTTTTGTGGCTTTTGTGAGGCTTAACAATAACACAGAAATACATAAAGCCGAGGACACACTTTAAGGCCGGTTATCAATGTAATCTGATGACTGATCATGTCCAAACGCGTGTTCAGCGCGTTCAGTCTGTGTTCAAAGTCGGTGTTTATAATCTGCTGCAGTCGATGAAAACAGTCAGAGAATGTGCCAGAGTCGTGTGTGCCAGCATTAGTCTGCTATCAGCGGCTCAAACCTCCGTTAATAACTCTAAAGTGACGTTTTGGAATTAGCAACGGAGGCATGGGATTAGATGCGTAAGAAAGTAGTCCTACAGATTCAAGAGCATTTTAATCACAAAAACTTTACAAACGTCTTGAAATACAGAATCTGAACAATGTTTCGAGGTGTGGTAGCTGCAGGGCTCGCAACATTTCTAAATCGCTGGTAGCCCTTCGGGCAGGCACTCTTCAGATTTTGGTAGCCCGAAATTAATTTTACTAGCTCATATAAAAAGACTACAATTTTTTATGTAGAATATTGGTTAGGAGTCAAAACAATGAATCAAAAACTTCTTCAAAACACAAATATCAACAAATATGCATCTGGTTCTAACTGAACTGAAATGTGTGTGACCAGTGTGGATCATGAATCAGTCTGTGTCTGTGGCGATGATACTCTAATACTCACTATTAACTTGTTTTATTAACATGCAGATGGCAGGGTTTTTTCATCACTGAGGTCCCGAGTGTGAGATATGCTAGTTAGGGGGGTTCGGGGGCACCCCCAAGATAATTCTTATTTCTCTGATCTACATATGTGCATTTTAAGATGTTTGGAAAACAAAAAATTGGATAACAATAGCCAATTTAGTATAAGGTGTGAAAATTGTACAGCTGTGGTATTTGTATAGGGTGTGAATTCTGTATAACGTTAGAAGATGTGTAGATTTTTGGTACGGCGTGTGGATTTTGTAAGAGGTAAAGGAATTGCAATGGGGTGTGAATTTTTTTCTAAAATTGTATTATGTTTTTGTTGAGTTATTATTACACAATACTTTTTCTGACCTTTTTGAATCTTGTCCCTGACAAATAACCCAAATTACAAAAAAAGACTAAAACTAACACTAAAACTAATAAAAACTAAACTAAAACTAAGCATTTTCAAAAAATAAAAACTAAACTAAACTAGCAAACCCACTTTAAAAACTAATTAAAACTAAACTGAATTTGAAAACAAAAAGTCAAAACGAAATAAAAATAAAAACTGATGAAAAATGCAAAACTATAATAACCCTGGTACACATTCATTATTGATCTTATTCCTAATACAGGGCCATAGACAGGGCTTTATAATCAAGGAGGTCCTACATTTACATTTACATTTATTCATTTAGCTGACGCTTTTATCCAAAGCGACTTACAATTGCTATATATGTCAGAGGTCGCACGCCTCTGGAGCAACTAGGGGTTAAGTGTCTTGCTCAGGGACACATTGGTGTCTCACAGTGGATTCGAACCCGGGTCTCTCACACCAAAGGCATGTGTCTTATCCATCAACCTACAAATTGTATATTAATTCTCAACATGTACACATTCATTATTAATCTTGTGCCTATGATGAAAACGGCTTTGTTAATGCTAATGTCCCCTCACAATGACAGTAAACTAATTAGTCACATTACATAGGCCTATTTTCAGTTCAAAATGGCGAAATTCGACAAAAGTATATTCATTTGCCTGATTATTTTTGTCATTCGTTTCACATTCATAACCTAAAAAAACTGTCAAATATGAAATGTTTAGTTTAGCTACTTACATCTTATCTCTTATACTTGACCGTAAACTGAAGCGTCGAGTCGCTCTTGTGAACATAAAGCATGAATATTCTGACATTGACGAGCACCACAGACCAATGAGTGACAGACCAATGAGACTCAGATGAACACACACACACACACACACACACACCGTCCTCTGTTTCTGACGTGCGCTCTGCTCGGCGCCGCTGCGGATTGAAGTTGAAGAGCGCGCTGGATCTGATTATAACAAGACTGAAGCGAACACTATTTCAGATAGCCCGTCGGGCAGGCCGGTTATGCATTTTGGTAGCCCGACTGGAAAACACAATAGCCCCGGGACGTCGGGCAGGCGATTTTGCGAGCCCTGAGCTGTAGTACTCCGCTTCGCGTCGTGACCGCATTACCACCTCGGGTGTGCATTATTTTTCTAATAATTCAACGGCCTGTCGTCAATTATTCCTTACATGTTAACGCCGATAACGGCCCACCACTAGTAAAAACTCCATGTCATGACCCCTGTAAAGATGTAAGATGCATTATTAAAATGATTCTTTAGCTATTAATGATTAAACACTCACAGAGCTTTTCTGCAGTTGACCACAGCTGGTACCAGTCTTCTTATCCCCTCAGCTGATGTGTTGTATTTCATGGGGTTCAGCTCATCCAGCACCTCCTCTGAGATCTGAAGCATGTAGGAGATTGTAGAGCAGTGAGACGGAGAGAGAAACTCCTCTGAGTGTTTGTCTGATTTCACAAACTCCTGAATCTCTCTGGACAGAGTCTGATCTTTCACTTCCAGCAGACAGAGGAACAGATTGATGGATTGATCAGCTGAGAGATCATCATCATCATCTTTGATCTGGTCTTTAATGTCCTGTGTGGTTCTCCTGATGCTCTCTGAGCTGTTCTCTGTGTGTGTCAGTAGATCCTGTAAGAGTCTCTGATTGGACTCCAGTGAGACGCCCAGCAGGAACCGCAGGAACAGATCCAGCCGTCCATTCCCACTCCTGAGGGCTTTATATACTGCTGATGTTAGTAGATCATACAGAGAGACTTCATCAGGCCTGAATTCATCCAGAAGCTGCAGTGGTTCCTTGTTCTTCATTAAATAGCAGTAAAACACATAGAAAGCAGCGAGAAACTCCTGAACGCTCAGATGAATGAAGCTGTAGACTTTCCTCTGATGAATCACAGATTCCTGCTTAAAGATCTCAGTGCAAATCCCAGAATGCACTGAGGCGTCAGTGACGTCTATGCCGCTCTCAATCAGGTCCTCCTCATAGAACATCACATTGCCCTTCATCAGCTGATGGAAAGCCACTCCAGCAAGTTTCACAATCACTTCTCTGTTGGACTGCAGGAGTTTCTCTGGATCTCTCTCTTCATACTTCTGGTTCCTCATGTTGATCTGAATCAGCAGGAAGTGGATGTACATTTCAGTCAGAGTTTGAGGGATTTCTGCACTCAGATCTTCTTCCAGGAGCTTCTGAAGCACAGTGGAGGAGATCCAGCAGAAGACGGGTATGTGGCACATGATGTGGAGGCTTCTTGCTCTTCTGATGTGTGAGATGATTCTGCTGGCTTGATGCTCGTCACTGATTCTCTTCCTGAAATATTCCTCCTTCTGAGGCTCATTGAATCCCTGAATCTCTGTCAGACGGTGGATGTATTTGGAGGGGATCTGATTGGCTGCTGCTGGTCTGGAGGTGATCCAGATGAGAGCTGAGGGAAGCAGATCTCCTTTCATGAGCTTTGACATCAACACACCCACTGATGAAGTCTCAGTCACATCAGAAACTTCCTGAGCGTCTGAAAACATCAGTGTGATTCTGCTTTCATCCAGACCATCAAAGATGAACACAACTTTACACTCCTCATAAATCTTTGAGTCCAGATCTTGAAGTTCAGGATGAAAGTCCAGCAGAAGTCTGTGAAGACTGTACTGATGATCTCGGATCAAGTTCAGCTCTCGAAATGGAAGCACAAACATGAAATCTACATCCTGATGGTCTTTTCCCTCGGCCCAGTCCAGAATGAGCTTCTGCACAGAGACGGTTTTCCCGATTCCAGCGATGCCTTTAGTGAGAACAGTCTTGATCTGCTCTTTCTCCTGGCGTCCTGGTTCAGGAGAGGCTTTAAAGATGTCATTGCAGTGGATTGGAGTGTCTTGTGAGTGTTGTGTTCTGGCTGTTTTCTCCATCTGTAAAACCTCATGTTCTTCATTCACTCCTTCTCTCTCTCCCTCTATGATGTAGAGCTGTGTGTAGATCCTGTTCAGGAGGGTTTCATTCTCTTGGAGTTTCAGTCCCTCAAATAATCTCTCATACTTGTTCTTCATGCTGGCTTTGTGTCTGTGTTTGACTCTCTGTAGTTCATCATTCACTGGTTGAGCAGAATCCTGGTCTCCAGTCTGATCATCTCTGAATGGTGACAAAATACACACATAAAACATGTTTGTGAATAAAACACGCAAGGAACAGCAACACATTAATGAACATTGTCAGTTTAACAGATTCTCCTTATAAACAACACTCAGGGTTTCTCCTGGCTCAAAACGAGGAGGTAAAATCCTGATCATGTATTTTAATAATAAGATAATTAAATTAGTATTTTCCGTAGACCATCATATAGCCGACTGTGTTTCCCACAGTATTTAGTGGGTGGAGGTCGGTACCTCTAGAGGGGTCAGGGGTCATGCCCCCCCGGAAGAACATTTTGTACATTTCAGTTCGACTTAACAAGAGCATTTCTTTACACGCACACACACGCGTGCACAATGAATTGGAGACACTCGATCTGCGGCAGTGGACGCGCACCGTTATGAATGCCTGTGCAGCGATGTGAAATAACGGACATTCAGAATAACGCAACTTCTACAGCAGACTGTATTCTCGTACTGTTTCGACTTTATTCTCGAAATGCTAGATTTCTTTCTTTCTTTTCTTCGTTGCGGTTCAGGGCTTCTGTAGGCTATTCTGATTTTCTCGTTGTGCCGCTGCTCTAGAGGCAGTATTTTCTAACCATGTCGGGGGAGTTTTATGCGTATGGGTTTTAGAATAATGTCACTTGCCAGGTCATGTAAGGGGTAGACTACAGACTTTATTACACTTGTTAAAACGAAAATAGGAAACTCCACTATGTCTCTTTTTACATTTATTTTGTCCCGTTGTCGGCTTCAGCTAAGAAAAGAAATAGTTCGCCCCGCACGTACAAAATTCTCAGCACACTTTAGATAACCGTCCGCAACGAGTGCAGGCTCTTTGGTGGAGCTCTGCTTTTGAAGGAAGTTCCATCGTGACAAATGAATGGACTACTTGTGGAGTGCCAGCCGATAGATATCTGCATCTGATCATCACATTACAGTTATTCAGATTCTCAGAGTTAAGCATGATGATATGGTAATATATCACACTGAAGTAGGCTGATGTAAAATTAAACAGAGGCTTTACTCCCTTCAAACTTAAATTGTCAATGTTTCATTAAATCAATGTTGGAAAGCAATCTTATGGAAATATTTTTTTTTACCTTTATAAAGGGCATTTATTTCCTAATTTTATTAAATGTGTGCTCCATCTTTCATTTCAAATTCTTCAATGTAATGTCAGGAAAGCCATTACAGTGTTTTCTGCAAAAACAACTACAAATTTTGGTCTTAGGTCTAGGTCACGTTTATCCTCACCTGAGGTCAGAGGTCGCTGGTTCATCACTGAGGTCAGAGGTCACTGGTTCATCACTGAGGTTAGGAGGAAGATGAGGAAATGATCTGTCACTCTTCAGAGACACACAGCTGGGTTCTGGAGATGAAGATCTCTTCCTCTTCCTGGAGATACTAAGAAAAGATATGATAATTTATACACATCTTTATAATGGATTAAATGTAAATGATTAGTTCAGATGATCTGTGATGTTGTGTGAGTCGGTCTATTGGATCGACTGGATTGATCCAGCACTGGATTGTGTCTCACCTGGGGTCAGAGGTCACTGAGTCCATCTCCAGGATTTGTGGGATTATTCATAGATCTGTGACTCTTCAGAGACTCACTGCTGGGTTCTGGAGACGCTGCACTCGTTCTCAGAGACTCGCATCTTCCCTTTATATGGAGACACTGAGAGCATTACATTTATATCACATTCAGCAGCTTTAATTCACAGAGGTTTACAGTGTGTTCAAGATTATTTTCAGCACATGTTCCTGCGAACATCAATGAACACAACAAAGGCATCATTCAGTCATAAATGAGATGGACTAAAACATATATTTCCTCTTATAGTTTAACAGACGGCTAGTTAATTCCCCTAAACACAGCTTAGACTCACGCTTTTGCTTTACATGATAATTCCGGTAAAGATTAGAAAATCCCAGACATTCTGATGTGGAATCCTGAGGGAGCGTCAGAGCGAGGGAATAGCGCTTCATATTGTCAGGTTTACATTTAAGCTTTTACATTTAAAAAACATTTTGAGAAAAAAGGTTTAGCGAAATATCTGATCATTTGTAGCCAATTTTGCCGTTTTAATTTTAGCGCATAAATTCTAGGTCAATATTTCAACAAACTAATTTTGAAACACTATTTTCTCCAGTCGTGTCACATTCAGCAGGAGTTATGGTTTAGATGAACAGATTAAGCCCTTGTGCATCAGTTATAAAGTTACACACAGATACATAGAGGACAAAAATGTCCGAGTCAAAACACTGTAATGAAATATTGAAGCTTGGGAGAACAGACTTAAGTTTGGCATCACTTTAAAGACCCTTGGCAGATTATTGCTGAAGTAAAAAGAAAATGAATAAGTAGATCCAAAAAAAAAGTTATATAGGTTTAAGTTTATGAAAATTATTTATGAACATTATTTTATATTAAAATATATATTTTATGAAACAAGTTGAAGTCTAAAACGGCTGGAAAATCAAAGCCGTACATCTAAATAGTGTTGCTAATCTGAGGATGATATCAGGGGTGTCGAAACTAATCGCTTCTACGATGCAGACGAGGACGGTTCGGTGTCGGTTCAGTAATAGACCATAACCCATTATAATGTACTGACGCTCTTCTGACGTCATCTGTGGCGGTAGCATCCAATAGCAGAGGGAGGAGAGATGAGAAAACTAAACATGCTCCAGCTACTTTAAAGCCGACATCTGGGCACATCTGGGCTTTGATGAACACCTGGAGCACGACCTGCAGAAGACACGCTGAGGACATTTCACAATCTTTCTCTCTCTCGGATATTCACTTTGTTACGGAGCGCCTGGGAAAAAAATCGATTTGATTTAAAAATCGAGTTGGTAGGTCAAATCGATTCATATTTTCAAAAAATCGATTTTTTAGATTTTTTTTTCTCCCCCTCTTCAGTATAGCGTACAATACATACATTTTGCATTCGCGCTTTTGTTTTGTAGCTGTATTTATAATCTCAGGTATGCTTTATATTGTATTGTTATTGCTGATTTTGCTCAATCTTTACTGTAGTATATGAGAATATGCTTAACTGTTTAATGCCTTGTATGTTTGTAATTATTTTCATTTAATAAAAAAAAAAAAAAAAAAAAACATACATTTTGCATTCGCCAAATCTTCCTTCAGGGTTTCCGTAGCACGCTCCTTGCGGTGCAGCCCTCGATGCTTCAGGACATCACGACAAAAAGTTTAATTAGCATGTTTAATTTTTCGAGTGAGTGTGAGTGAGCGTGTGTGAGAGAGAGAGTGGTTGAGAGGTTGTCATGGTTACCGAACTGTTTGGCAACAAAATGACAAGCTCTTGAGATACATTATACATTTACTGTGCTTTCACGGTGAAAATGTCCAATTTACAATTTCAACTCCTGACACGAAGAACATAAAACGGAGAGGATTTTTTTTTTTGAGACCAAGACCGATAAAATCCGTTCATTTTTTCCTCAAATATGAACACAAAGAAGTCAACTGACAGCATCAACGGAACGCTAATGTTTACTAGCTCGTAACGTTCGCTAGCTTATAACGGTAACATAATTTACGACCGAAACCAAACAAGAAGACACGAAGCACCAAACACTAATCAACGTTACAAGGATCAACCGACACCGGCACTGCCAAACGGTAATCCTAACTAACGTTACAGGAAATAAAACCTACCGAGAATGGATGCCGCGATGGAGGACGGCTCCGCTATCAGCTTGTCAGTAAAAGATTCAGATCTGCCGCTTTTGCCACCGGACACTGACAGATATGAGATCCAGTATCCGGACCATGTGACTTCCCTAAAAGATAGGAAGTCCTTCAAAATAAAAGCCCTCCGGGACTCACCTGAGAGGATCATTGCAGATTTTACAATGAAAGGAAACTGTAGGGTCAAAAGTAACCTTATTTTCTTCACCCATCATCCTCCTGCCTGGCATGCAGCCTTTTGTGAAATCTTCACCCATGTTAAAAAGAATGGAATCAGCAAAGGAAGACAAATTACAGTCTGTGAAGAAGACCCTACCTCTCCCACCCTGATCATCAACATATATCACAATGGCACAATCATGATCCAGGGATCAGAAAATAGCCTGGATAATTTTTACAAACACTTCCAGTCAATGAAAAGCGTAGCAGAAAAGAAGAAGATAGGAAACAGACAACAGCCAGAGACCCCAGAGAGACCAGCTGTCCCCAGCAGCAGTCATGTGACCGCCTCTCCTCACTGCAGTCCCAAACTCCTCACCAATGTGAAGGTACTGAGAGAGGGACTCTCCATCCTGGAGAGGGAGTTTGTGGACTTCAAAGAAAAGACCTTGACCTGCCTTCACAACAATAGTGAACAACAACACCCAGCAGTGAGTGAGCTAAGCAGTATGGTCTTACAGCAGAAAGCTGAAATCCACGAGCTGTACCAGGCCATGAAGGAGCTGGAGGAAGATAACCAGGCCCTGAGGTTAGCTCTACACAGAGTATTGGAGGATATCACCCAACACTCCACCACCCAGAGCAACCAGCGGCAGACTCTACAGGCTCTACAGGCGGAGGTCCATGCCCTGAGAGAAGAGATGAGAGATCATCGCCCCCCCCCCCCCTCCCATCAACCCCACACCCACCACTTCCCTGCCCCCGAACCCTCCTATCCTATCAGAACGCACTACACCTCACCTAGACCCCACCACTTACTCGCCTCCAGAACCCCCTCAAACACACATACTGATTACAGACACTGACACACACACTGACCACAGTACTGTTAAACCCAATCACACACACACAGCACACACTTCTCAGATCATATTAATGTGTGACTCAAACGGGAAACACATTGACTTAAAACGCCTCTTCCCAGGCCGAGAAGCAGTGAAACTCTGGAGCCCCACCACGAAGAAGGCTAGTGAGCAGCTATCCAAACAGAGGTACCAAGATGTGGAGCACATTTTGATCCACACAGGGACCAACGACCTGACTGCAAGGATCAGCGACTTACCATTAGCACTGTTGCAGGTGGCAAGGAAAGCGAGAGAGAAATACCCCAGAGCAAGAGTCACTATATCATCTTTACTTCCAAGGACTGACACACCCCAACACACAATTAACACAATCAACGCTGAGATTAGAGAGAAATGCACACAACTGCAAAACGTCCATGTAGCCCTCCACAGAGACATACTTCAGCAGCACTTATGTGACCACATCCACCTCAGTAAGAGAGCTGTGGGACTATTTGCGAAGAGCCTCAAAGACACAGCCCTAGGCCGACGCACTTCCACACCTGACCGCAGAAGAAACTCCACTCAATCAGAAAACTCTCTTCACCCACGCAGACATCACCCTACCCAGCAGATGTACCCTCAGCAGCCCCCCTACACAAAACAACCACAACAACAGTACAACCAAACAAACCAAGAAATCTACCTGTCACAACCTACTATCCAAAGAGAGAATGCTACCTACCTACCTGCCACAGCTCCCCCTTCCCAGAGAGATTTACCTACCTAACGAAGTCACAGCCCACCACCCACCGAGGGAGCTACCTACCTACATACCTCAGCCCCCCAGCCAGAGAGAGAGCTACGCCATAGCTATCAGAGCACCAATACCACCATCTGCCCACTGTGATCCAAACCAGATAAGAGACCTAGTCACCTTGCTGTGCTCAAAACTGTTAAATTAACATGGGCTTTCAACATTATTAGACACCAAACCTTTATATCATCTATAACATATATAACAGGTACATAGCATTTATAATACTTAATATCGTTGGAGTTGGATTTTTATTTATTTATTTATTTATTTATTTTTAATTGTACATTTCTACGTGAAACACAGTTCCTGTATCTGGACAAATGTCATTCTCAATTAGTAGTTGGAATATCCAGGGTTTGTACTCCACAACTTTTGGGGATAAAACTTCAGATCCTGAATTTGTAAAAAGTGTAAATAATTTAGATATCATCATTATACATGAAACATGGAACTATTCAGATTTACTATATAATTGTCCTAATAATTACATTGAATTTTCGGTACCTTCTGTAAAAAAGAAAAATGTTAAAAATGGAAGAGATTCAGGGGGAACATTAATTTGGCATAAAGCACAATATAAAAATGATATTTCACCAGTGAAAAAAGGAAAAACTCACCTTTGGATAAAAATCAACAGAGGTATAGTTAATAGTACCAGAGATACATATTTATGTGCAATCTATATTCCACCTTCAAACT
The DNA here is from genome assembly GCA_021464565.1 of Rutilus rutilus. Taxonomy (NCBI): domain Eukaryota; kingdom Metazoa; phylum Chordata; class Actinopteri; order Cypriniformes; family Leuciscidae; genus Rutilus; species Rutilus rutilus. The sequence goes on from JAJAQA010000002.1 coordinate 674,847, forward strand.
CCCCCTTTTACACTGAGGAGATTTTTCAAGAACTTCAAAAGGAGATAATTCATTTTCAGTCATTGGGTCACATCTTAATATGTGGAGATCTCAATGCAAGAACTGGAAAAGAGAAAGACTACATCGAAGTAGATGGAAACAAACACATTTTCGGTCAAATCTCCCCAGTCCCAGCTCACGCAATACCACAAAGACAAAGTTTTGACAATATTATAAACAAAAACGGAAGACAAGTTCTCCAGATATGCAAAAGCCTAGGCTTGTACATAGTTAATGGAAGGACCCGAGGTGACTCTCTAGGTAGAATGACCTATTCCTCTGCGTTAGGTAACAGTGTGGTGGACTATACGATAACCGATATCGACCCAGAGGATATCAATGCATTTGTAGTTTCACCACAACTTCCCTTTTCAGATCACTGCCAAACAACTCTTTATTTAAATAAGTCTACAAAGTATAGCTTAGTACAAGAATCAGAAACCAGCAAAATGTATGACCTCCACCAAAAATATATATGGAAAAAATGCAGCAACATAGAGAATTATTTAACTGCACTTGAGAGTACAGAAATCAAATCAAAACTTAATCTCTTCAGACTTATTGAATTTCCATGCACAAAAGATGGAGTAAATTTGGCTACACAGCATTTAAACAATATATTTGATGAATTAGCTACAAAATCAAATCTCAAACTAATTAACTATAGTAACAAAATAACAAAACACAAACCCTCAAAAGAAAAATGGTATGACGATGAATGCGTTCATGCTAGAAAACAACTCAGACTATTATCAAACCATAAACACAGAGAACCCCATGAGAGTCAGATACGGGTCCAATACCATCAGGCACTAAAATACTACAAAATACTAATCAATAAGAAAAAAGAGCTTTACAGATCTGAAGAACTTAACAAAATAGAAGAAGCCATTGACCAAAACGTCTTTTGGAATTTGTGGAATAAATTCAGTCCAAGACAAACTAAAGATAAATTAACAATACAAAATGGTTTGATCTGGAAAAATCACTTTGAATTTTTGTATAAGAATATCAATTATAGTGCAATCACCCCCCAACAACACTCAGTAGTTGAAAAACTTCACCACTTAGAGGAAAAGGTGAAAGACTACCAAAACCCCCTAGATACAGTAATAACACTAATAGAAATACAGAGCCAACTGAAGGCTCTGAAGGCTGGAAAGACTTGTGGAGTGGACAGCATCTGCCCTGAGATGCTAAAGCACAGTAGCCCTACACTGCAGGCAGCTCTCCACAAGCTGTTCAACCTTGTTCTGGAGTCTGGTTATTTCCCTGAGATCTGGAACCATGGACTCATCACCCCCATTTTCAAAAATGGCGACAGATTGGACCCTAACAACTACAGAGGCATTAGTGTGAACAGTAGTCTGGGGAAGGTTTTCTGCAGTATTATTAACGCCAGAATACTGTCCTTTCTCACCAAGCACAATGTCTTAAGTAAAAATCAAATTGGCTTTTTACCAAAATATCGTACATCAGACCACATTTATACTCTCCACACCCTTATTAAAAACTACACCAAAATTAAAAATGGGAAAATATTTGCATGTTTTATAGACTTCAAAAAAGCTTTTGACACAATATGGCATGATGGGCTTTTTTATAAACTTATCGAAAGCGGGATAGGGGGTAAAGTCTATGACACTATTAAATCACTGTACACAGAAAATAAATGTGCAGTAAAAATTGGCTCCAAAAGAACAGAATTCTTCAAGCAAGGGCGTGGCGTGAGACAGGGATGCAGTTTGAGTCCAACACTGTTTAACATTTACATCAATGAACTAGCAACCATGTTGGAACAATCTGCAGCCCCAGGTCTCACACTTCATGATACCAGCATCAAGTTCCTGCTCTATGCCGATGATCTGGTTCTGTTGTCCCCAACAGAAGAAGGTTTACAGCAGGGCCTGTCTGTCCTAGAGCAGTACTGTCAGAAATGGGCACTGACAGTCAATCTGAAAAAGACCAGTGTTCTGGTATTTCAGAGGAGAGCCAGATCTCTGGGAAATAGACAGAGTTACAACTTCACTCTGGGCAACACCAGACTAGAACAAAAGGGTTCATATAATTACTTAGGGGTTGAAATTAGTGCATCAGGGAGTTTCAACCTGGCTATAAACACACTATGTAATAAAGCTCGGAGAGCTTTGTATGCAATCAAATGCAAATTTGGAAAAACACATATCCCCGCAAGAATTTGGCTAAAAATCTACAATTTTCTGATAACACCAATAATGCTTTACGGAAGCGAAGTTTGGGGCCCGGTTTCGAAACCAGAATTTAAAAACTGGGATAAAACTCCCACTGAAAAACTGCAACTGGAATTCTGTAAAATTATTCTAAAAGTTCGCCCAAACACCCCAAACAATGCATGCAGAGCAGAACTCGGTATATTCCCTCTGAAAATTCAAATCCAAAAAAGGTCAATTAAATTTTGGCAGCATTTAAATCAAGCTGATAAAAATTCCATTGCATACAAAGCTCTCCTGAGCAACCAGTGGGGTTCAGATGTGCACCCCCTGGACCAGCTGGCTCAGAGGTACACGGAGATAAACACAGTCAGTAGTAGACAGACAGGTAGAGAGAGAGACAGGTACACTGAGCATCAGAGTCGCCATAGACACAATCCTCAGTCTTCAATCAAAAGATTTGAAACTAAATTAAAAGACGAGTATACAGAACAATGGCAAAATGAAAATAAAATACAACACAAACTCCTCTGTTATCAATCCCTGAACAGAGATATCCAATTGGCCGGATATCTCAAAACAAAAAATCCAAAAGAAATACGAATTTTAACCAAATACAGAGTCAGTGACCACGAGCTGGAGATTGAAAGAGGTCGACATTTAAAAGTGTGGAGACCAAGAGAGGAACGTGTCTGTACACACTGCCACCAGGATATAGAAACAGAATTACATTTCCTATGTACATGTCCCAAATATGAAGACTTAAGAAACAAATATTTCCAAAAATTTGAAAAACATATACCAGGCTTCAGTACCTACACTGAGGACAAAAAGCTTCCTTTTTTATTAGGGGAAGATAAAAGCACGGCATGGCTAGCAGCTAAATATGTCTTCTCCTGCCACAATACAAGGCTAAATAAATAGAAAATTGTATAAGAGGTATTTATACAAGTTATATATTATGTATATGTATATATATATATTTTTTTTTTTATTATTATTATTTTGTTTTTCTGTATTCTCTTTTATATGTGTATGTATGTATATATATATGTATGTATGTATTATTGTTCCAATGTACCCTTTGAGGGACATGCACAAAATGTGTTTAGTTTCTGCATCTATATCATAATTATCCTGTTTACTTGTATTACTATATCAGATGTATTTTACTCCTTGTTGTTGTTTATATATGTTTGTTCTTATGCTTTGGCAACACAGATGCATTTTTTTGTCATGCCAATAAAGCAACATGAAAATTGAAAATTGAAATTGAAAATTGAAAATTGAAAGAGAGAGAGAGAGAGAGAGAGAGAGAGAGAGAGAGAGAGAGAGAGAGAGTGCGAGTGTGTGTGTGTGTGTGTGTGCGCGTGCGAGTGAGTGAGTGAGTGTGTGTGTGTGTGTGTGTGTGTGTGTGTGTGTGTGTGTGTGTGTGTGTGTGTGTGTGTGCGCGTGTGAGTGTGAGTGAGAGTGTGTGTGTGTGTGAGAGAGAGAGAGAGAGAGAGAGAGAGAGAGAGAGAGAGAGAGAGAGAGTGTGTGTGTGTGTGTGTGTGCGCGTGTGAGTGAGTGAGTGAGTGAGTGTGTGTGTGTGTGTGTGTGTGTGTGAGAGAGTTACCTCAGGATTTTTTGTTGTTTTATTAGCTCAATCCAAATACAGTATAAAAAATTTGGATGTTTAACAATCTTTGTTGCACACTGCACAGTGACTTTTCAGTTAGAGAAATTTTGTTTATGTTGATGCACTTTAATTAAATGCAATATATATATTTTTTAAATATATTTACAGTTCGCAGTTATTTTGTTTTAAATGGGGGGGAAAAATCGAATCGAATCTTAAATCGAGTTTTTTATAAAAAAAAATTAAAAAATAAATAAAAATAAAAATCACATATTTTTTTAGGGGGAAAAATCGCCCAGCTCTAGTGCTCACGCGTTACAGTTTCTAGTTTGCGTTATAGTGTCATTACTACAGATGTGGGAAAGGGATGAGATGAGAGTGAATGGATACAGCTGATGCATAAAAGCCACTAGAAGACAAGCCTGCAGCCTTCAGCCGAAAGACAGGGTTCCTGCAGGTTTCAGTTAGTCAAATTTAAGACCTTTTTAAGACATTATAAGACCATAAAGATTGAAATTTAAGACCTACGTCGTGTATTGCCAAAAAACATTCAAATCAAAGAATTCATTTTATTTCAATGAATTCAGTAATTGAAAAAGCATTAACTTAATTTACAGATAAAGCAATCACATTAGTAACCTTCCAGACCCAACAACGCGTGTCAGAGAAAAGAACAGAATCAGATATAATGTTTTTATAGAAAATTGTACTTTGCATATTATAGGCCTACTGTAAAAAACACATAATTATTAGTTGATCATAACTAGAGATGAAATGGCATGAACATTTAATTTAACTATTATAGTGCCAGAAATGACCACTGTTATCACAGAATCCTGTTCAAAAAGTGCTAATACTACACAATGAAATCAATTCACCAAGTTTTATGTCGAAAAACAGCAAATAACAAATAAAATTAGCATCAATACACACTAACATAAACATTAAAATAATACGATTAAAAATGATAGCCAGATTTTAAAAGTGTCCTGCAACATGTGATATACTAACATGTACAAGTTCAAATAAAGTTGACAAAAAAGGTTTTTATAAAAAGATAAACCTCACATATTTCAGACTTTAATTTATCTTTTTTGACTCATTCTTTTTATAAAAAATGATTTACTGACATTTACAATACAGTTTAGCTTATCTTTTATTATTAATAGTAAAATTCGGTCCGATTTTCTGTGGCGTCTGTCGTTGCTATGCAACCATGCCCTGCGCTCTCCACAATGACAAACAAGTTTTAGTGGCTAATGGATTTCCACCGCCGAGAAACACTTGCTGTAGCTCTGTTACAAGATTTATTTACGGAGAAGAGAAACACACCCGTAGTGTTTGGGTGCACCCGCATCCTTCATGTCTTTCTTCATGTCACTGCGCCTGGAAAAAAACGAGCGTGTCGCTTCAGTTATAAAGCCCCGTTCACACTACAAGCGACTTTGTCGCTGCATGTCGCCAGTGGCTGGCGGTGAGGTCGTTAGTGGGCGTTCCCACTACTGGTTGCCTAGTAATGTTTGTGAGTGACATTCACGGATGTTACTCCATGTTGTAGACAACAAATCTGTTTTCTTGCCTTTACAAACTAACATTTTGGAAGGAAAAGTCTAAATATGAATGGAATCAGTACATTAAATGCATAATATTAAAGATGAATGAGAAACAGCGAGTGCCCTGTGCTATCGCGGCTATTTAACTGCAGCAAATGGGCAAATACTGGTCTTTCTGAGTTCACGAAACCATTCAGGCTCGGAGTCAGCACGGCGAGTACCACTGTATGTACACGGAGACATATCATACATTATTGGACAGTTTCTGACTGCTAAAATAAACTTCTCATTCATCTTGCCTCGGTCAGACGCAGCACTGAAGAGTGACGGATCACGTGTGCTCCACTGACTTCACTCCTATTGGTTGTCGCTCCCGAAAGTCGCTCTTCATTTGCATAAAGTTAAACATTTCTCAACTTTGTCGCGTCGCCAGACACGCCCCGTCCAGTCGCCAACGGTCGCGACCGCGCGTGTCACCGGAAGTCGCCCGCTCCCCATTGAAAATGAATGGTATCGCGTCGCTTGGTCGCGTGTAGTGTGAACGTAGCTTAAGCGCGCCTACATTTGAATGACCTTGAGCGCGAAAAAGACGCGATATGTGAACTGCCTCTTGGCGAGCGACTTCGATACTTTTTTGCTACTTTGTAATAACTTTCTGCGGCCAGCGTTTCTGGAAATGAACGAGGGTAAAATCTTCTTTAAGACCTTACTAAATGAAATTTAAGACCGCGGATGAAAATCTGGCTGTTTTTAAGATGTTTTAAGGCCTTAAATTTAAAGTTCAGAATTTAAGACCCCGCGGGAACCCTGGAAAGAGGGAAGGAGACCAGAGTCTGTCTGATGGATATCAGTGGAGATGGAGAAGAGGCTTCACTGAGGAAATAACTCATTTAATGAACCGACTGCCTGTCCAATAATCTTCAACACGACTGGCGCTGAACAATACTTTAGTTGGGAATGATGGGCTGTGTAGATTTTTCTATGATAAAAGGTTATTTTATGAGAGAAAGCACAGAAGGGAATGTGGCCTCAGGTATAGATGGGTTTCCGTTTCTCGAATTACCCATTATCCTCTGCGGCGCGCCGCCATGTTGTGTGTCAAAGCTGTCAGTAAGCCACTGTGCTGCATTAATAGAAAGCCAGTTATAAAGTATCTTTGACTCTTTTGTGTTGAGATACGATGACAAATTCCTCCAAACCTGGCGACAAGGTGAAGGTTATTTACAGGGACACATTAGACGATGTTTGCAAGGCAAGATATGATGAGAAATTGAGTTATATCGATGGAAAGGATCCTTACACAATGTCGAAACAGGACTGGTTATGTAGGCTAATCCTGCGGCATACCCCGATATTCAGGAAATGGACATTGCCAAGTATCTCATCCACACCGTTAGTGCGTACACTTTTGACGAATTAAGAGGAAGAAAGTCTCTGGAAGCATACAATTATTTTGTTAGAATGTGCGAGTTAAAATTTTATGTGGTCGCATTTGTGCGAGTGCATGGTCATGTACTACTCAGTTAAATTCACGCATGAATTCTCCTGCATTGAACTTGTTTTAGCGCCCGCCAAAGTCTTATTTGATCGGTGAGTAATGTAGATGAACTGGGCGCATGTTTAACTGAAAGAACGAGCAGAAAGAGAGAGAGAGCCAGTCGCGCGCACACCCTCTCTCTTCGGAGCCAGGCGAAAGTTTAAACAAGACTTCACCGTCTCCAAACTAAGCGCTGTCTTGCTCTCTCTCCCTCGTGGAAAAGTTAGTCTGGAGCCCTGCATTGGCGGTTCACATCGCTGTAGCCAGGCGGCTGATATCTGCACAGCCCTTATTATACGGTACATTTAGACTCAGTGTCAAGACAGCGATTTGACAGCCGATGAGAGCTAGCGCATTTAGCTAGCCCATCTGGGAAATGATTAGATAAAGTACGTCAGTGTCACATCTCCAGAGCACAAAACCTCTAAATGTTCACAAGAGCTGCACTGAACATTGACTCCAGGATATTATCATGCTCCATAATGCAAACGCTTGACCCACTTGACACACAAGATGGCGCCGTAAGGAGTTGCGGGAGAAATGTGACATCATCGTAAATCTATCTATAGGATCCATCTGAGACATTACCATAGTATTTAATAGTAATATTGAGTGATATTGTTTATGGTCTAAAGAAAGTATAAAATACAGATGTTTTCTTTCTTTGACTTTCAGGTTTTACCAGTTATGATGAGACTTGAATTGTAACTGATGTATATGCATATGACACTGATATTAATAAGCATTTTAATGAATAAAGACAACATGAAGTTAATTATAAATATTTGTATGTTGTTTAATTAAAATAAAACATCAAGTGTTGTGTTCACTGTGTGCTTAATGATGATGATATAGCGCTGTGTCATGAATGATGGCATAAAAATATTTTTAATGAATTAAACATGTAAAAAATTAATTAATTATTATTAAATTACAATTAAGTTTTTAGTGTAATCTTAAGTGTAGTTTTCTGCGGCCTGCAATGACTAGTGTTCTGCAGCTAATAGAGATATTCCTGCTTTTCTCCCTACAGTAAAGCACAGTCCACAAACAGTGCAGTCCTGCTGTACCTTTACAGTATAACACCAACTTTATTCACAACGCGCTAATATTCCACAAGAGACTGACTGTCATAAAACGAGGAGCCTCGTGTGATCCATGTTCAACGCTTTCTCCGACGGTAAGAGACTCTCATCTCCCTATAAGACACATCTCTGGAGGAATGCTCCAGGCACACTCTCATCTCATCCCTATTCCCACATCTGTGGAGGAATGCTCCAGGCACACTCTCATCTCATCCCTATTCCCACATCTGTAGTAATGACACTGTAACCGGAAATTGTAACGCGTGAGAACGCGGAAGTCCGTGTATATATATATATTGTTTTTTGCAAAGGTCCCCTCAGGGGCTCCGTAACGTTACTCTGTCGATAACAAAACGGCGGAATATGTGTGAGGAAACTCGGCTTATAGCGTCGCTTTAAGGACTGTTTCAGTTTTCAATAAATCAACACAGACTGATATCAAGATCATCCGTTATATTTCTACTTTACACTTTCACTTTCGATATCCAATCCTTTTTATAGCCCAGTTTTTGTTAAGTTCAATAGAAATGTTTCATATGGTCTTATAAACACAGATATAATAACATGACACGATATTAAATAAAGACTGACTGAACTTACCGTGACATATGATCGTTTGTAAGGGTTTTTAACGTCCCGCTTCTCGGCTCTAACGGAAGAGTTTGAACTAGCAGAACGTCATCATCAGGCGTGCGAGCGCGGGACAGCCGCTGAAGGACCTTCTTCTTCTTTCAGGTTTTAATGGCGGTTGGCAACTCATCTCAAAGGTGCATTACCGCCACCTACTAGACTGGAGTGTGGGCATTATAATGACAACCAAAAATAACTATTGAATTATTTCGCTTAACCCAGTGTTTTTCAAAACCAAAATTAATAATTTGTGTATTTTCCCAGATGTTTTCCCTAATAAATGTTCAAGTGTAATGCTTCGTTCATCCATTTGTGTCTTTAATTCTACCCTATCTTTTTCATATTTTTTGCAGTCTAACAATATATGCTTCACTGTCTCTTGTACATTACAATAAGAGCATAGTCCAGTGGGGTGTTTTCCTATTCTATACAATGTTGTATTTACACCAGTGTGACCCATTCTAAGACGTGAAACTAACATCTCTTCCCTTGGGCTTCTGCCCTTCCTCATGCTTGTGACTACTTGAGTTTGAATACTGTATAAATGACGTCCAGTATCCGCTGTGCTCCAATATTCCTGCCATTTTGTGAATGTTGAAGTGAATGTTGCTTTATGATGGTTTTAACCTCTACTCTACATATTGGTATGCACACATCTACTGAATGCTTTATAGAGTTTTTTGCTAGCATATCTACAGCTTCCTTTCCTTCCAGCCCTACATGAGCAGGAACCCAAAGGAAGGAGACAGCTCTTCTTTTATTATGAAGTGTAAGAAGCAAGTGAAGTATTTGATGAATGAGGTCTTGTCTACATGATGCTCTCCCAGATTGAATGCTTAATAATGCTGATAAACTGTCTGAGGCTATAACGACACCTTTGTCCTGACTATTTTCTTCCACCCACCCTAACGCCAGTAAAACTGCTACTAACTCCACCGTGTAAACTGACAGGTAATCTGTTTATAAGTCATGCATTTCGCATTTTTTTTCGTAGATATTCTACATTTCGACCCCTAACCCAGAGTTCTCCATCGTCTGCATAAAGTGACCTACCTACACTTCCGCTTACCTGATCAAAAATGTAATTTATCATAATATTAAACTGTATATGGCTGCAAACACTACCTTGCCGGGTACCATTTTCCACAACATGCCTACTTGAATACTCTGTACCAACCTTAACTTCTATTGTTCTTCTGTCTAGGAAGTCTAATACCCACCCGAATAATTTACCTTTTATTCCTAATCTGTCAAGTTTTATAAGTAGTCCATCCTTCCACAGCATATCATACGCTTTTTCGACGTCAAAGAACACGGCAATTACACTTTCCTTATTAGTTTGTGCTTTCCTAACTTCTGCTTCTAAGCACAAAATAGAGTCCATTGTCCCCCTACCCTTACGAAATCCAGACTGATACGCTGAAAAAAGACCCTTACTTTCCATATAATAACTTAACCTATCTGTTACCATCCTTTCCATACTTTTCCCTAATTGTGATGTTAACGCAATAGGTCTATAACTTGACGGGTCTCCTGCATTTTTACCGGGTTTGAGTATTGGGACTATCACTGCCTGTTTCCATTCAAGCGGAATCCATATCATATTGATCAGCCTTAATACTGCCTCCAGTGACACATCTTTCATATGCCCTAGCATGCTATAACATACAGCATCTTTCCCTGGTGTTGTTTGTCGTGCATTTAAGATAGCCCTTTTTAATTCAAACATAGTGAAAGGCAGGTCCATATCTCCTCCTGATGCAGTTCTACTTTCTTTTATTCCAGAGTTTTCCAACAGTATCTGCTTCCGATGCTGTTGATCTACTGTGGATAAATTTCCAGAACTGTGGAGTTTCTACCAAAAGCTCTGCTTTTTCTACATTACTAACTGCATTCTTATCACTGCTGCATAACACTGGCATTTCCACCTTTCTACCTAATCCACTCATTCTTCTAATTGTTCTCCATATATCTGACAACTGAGTTTCACTTCCAATTTTATTGCAGTACTGTCTCCAATACATGCGTTTGGCTGATCTAATCGTTTTCCTAACTACTGCTTGTGCTCTTTTGTAGCTAATTAACATTTCTAGTGTGTGATGAGCTTTAATCTGTCTAAATGCTTTATTTCTTCTTTTAACTGCTATTCTACAGCTCTCATCCCACCATGGCACATTTTTCCCCGTTTATTTCCTGTACTTTTAGGGAATTGTTTCTTCTGCTGCTTGTATAATGGCTGCAACTATTCATTTCCTCCACATCTGTTATATCTCTACTCAGTATTTCTACACACTTAGTCTCATTAATTTCTTGAAATGACTGCCAATCAGCTTTATCTAATTCCCACCTAGGTATTTCCACTTCCTCATCCTGTTGCACCTCTATTCCAATCCTAGTTATTATCGGATAGTGATCACTACCCACTGTCGATCTGCACTAACTCCTGCAATTCCCATTGACACTAGTGTTAGATCAATAGCACTTTCTGTATTACTTGAACTATTATACCGTGTGCCCTTTCCATCATTAATACACACCAGCTCCTTATCATCTATACATTTCTCTATTACTTATCCATTTATATCTGTGTTTTTACTTCCCCATAATGTACTGTGTGCATTAAAATCCCCACATACCACTATTTTGCCTTGTATTGCTCCGCAAACTACTTCCAACATATCAGTACTTAAATTATTGCAAGGGTTGTAAAAATGATCTATTTTTATACTATTTTCCCCTGACCATACTTCAATTACAACAGATTCATGTGCTTTCCCTTTACTAATACGTTCATATCTTACCCCACTTTTAACAAAAGTTGCTACCCCTCCACCTTTTCCTGCTTCTCTATCTCTCCTAATTGAAGTATATCCATACAATACAAAGTCCAACTGTGGTTTTAACCATGTTTCTTGCACACATATTACATGAGGTCTATCTGTTAAATCTGAGACCAAACTCTTGAATTCCTGTCCATTTGCTAGAAGGCTTCTGGAGTTCCATTGCAATATAGCTAATATCATAAAGAGCCACCAGCCCATGTCTGCGAGCTTGTGCTTCCTGCCACTATCATTTCTCCCACTACCTCACAGCTAAGCCCTTTTATTCCTAGATACTTTTCCGCTGATTTAACTATTATTTTGATCTTTTCGGTCTTTCTGTCTGTCTGTGCCGAGCAATTTATCACCTCAACCATAAACATCACACATTCATTTTTGCCCATAACTAACAGATCCTTTTTTGCCTCAATTTTTTCACATTTCTCACAAGACCTACTTTTATTTTCTTTGATTTCTGGTTTATAGGTTTCCTTTTCCTTTGACACTTTCTTTACAGCTTCTGCATATGTTATTCCTTGCATCGATCTCACTCGCTGCACCTCCATTGCTCTCTTGCTAACTTCACATCCACGATAGGCTGCACTGTGCTCCCCTCCACAGTTACAGCATTTCAGCTTTACTCCTTCTCCACATTTCCCATACTCATGCTCGCCTGAACATCTACCACATCTTTGTTTACCCTTACACACTGCTGCTACATGGCCATATCTCTGGCACTTAAAACACCTCAATGGGGGAGGGATGTATGGCCTGATCTCGTAGCTCATGTAACCTATGTATATCTTACTTGGAAGTCTTGCTTCATCAACTTTAATCATAACAGACAGGCTATCGCATTTCTCCCCATTTCTGGTTGTTTTAAGGCGTTTTACCTCTAACACTTTTGCCCCTGTTATATTATCTCTGATTTGATCTTCAGTAACATTTACTGGTATTCCTGTAATAACTCCTCGAACCAACGCCTTGCTTTCAGTCAAGACACACTTAATTCTCTTGCCATCTATTCTATTCAGTTCTATGGCTTTCTCTTGTTGCGTTTTATTCCTACAGAAAATCAGCAGCGCTCCACTTAATACTTTTGCATTTTTGACCTCGCCTAGCAATTTGTTTATGGACTTTGTTAGTTGAATCGGATTCCACTCACCAAATGACGACCCCTCCTGAGATAGTTTCATGATCACTTTATATTCTTCTTCTTGCTGTTGTTTACTTACTATTGTCGTACTTTGTTCACTATCTGTTTCATCTATATTAGATATTACTTTCTCCTTTTTTTCCGTTTTCTTGACCGCATTACATTCCAAACACTCCTATCTCTCCCGCCTTCTTCAAATCCCATCTCACTTCCTGTCTCCTCACTTCCTTCCGCCATATCCTGCCCATTCACAGTCTAGTTGTTGCCAACCACAGCCAACCAGTTCCTCTCATAGATATCATATAAAGGCTAGATGTCTTAAAGGACAATTCCGGTATTTAACACTTTGAGTCTATTTTGTAGTTTGTTTTGGATGAACAAGAGTGGTGGACAAAGAAATTTTGACAATGGTTCCTGTCGCGACTTTTTGACTATTTTAGAATTGCCCATGACCGCTTTAGAATGGGAGTCTATGGCCATGCACAAACATGTCCTTAAAACAACCCTTAACGTTCGTTTTCAAAACTGTTCAACTCACCGAGTGGTTAGTGGTGTTCGTTGATGTTCCAAAACAAGTAGCGTAGCGAAATACAGTTTCTGTCGTGTTTTATTTGGCATTTTGTAAAATCCATTGATTTCTGTTGGAGGACTCATTGCTCGTTGATATTACTGCGCTACCGGAAACGGAAAGGATGCTGTTTACATTTGATTGTAGTCTTTTAGGTCTTTTCGCTCGGTTCTCTGTCTCTCAGAAGGCTAGCGTGAGCAGAGCAACGGAAGTTGCGGAAGAGCGTAAGTTTATACGCGGTTGTGAGGTATCTGAAAAAATAGTTCCACTATAGAAAAATAAACGGATTGAAATCATACATTGCGCCGATATATTTGTTTTTAATCATCAACGAACACCACTAACCACTCGGTGAGTTGCACAGTTTTGAAAACGAACGTTAAGGGTTGTTTTAAGGACATGTTTGTGCATGGCCATAGACTCCCATTCTAAAGCGGTCATGGGGAATTCTAGTCAAAAAGTCGCGACAGGAACCATTGTCAAAATTTCTTTGTCCACCACTCTTGTTCATTCAAAACAAACTACAAAATAGACTCAAAGTGTTAAATACCGGAATTGTCCTGCGGAGTCACTTCCGGCATTACCGGCGGCCATCTTACCACAGGGCTCTGTGAATTAAGGTGAGTGATCAGCACGCACACAAATCCTCTTATCTCGCTGAAATCTTGACGGATTTACAAACGGTTTGGTTTCTTACAAACGTCATTAACGGGGCTATAATTCTTTCATATTGAAGTCCATTTGTATAATTATTCATATGTATGCAGTTTCATAGCTACATCTCTGACGTTTATAACAAACCAAACCGTTTGAAAATCGGTAGAAAATTGAGCAAGTTATGGTTATTTAAAAGTACATGCACCATGTTACGAGTGAGCAAGCTCCCTGTGGTAAGATGGCCGCCATGTGCGGACGTCGACCTCCATTGGCCAGCAGCGCGCACGAGACATCTAGCCTTTATATGATATCTATGGTTCCTCTAGCCAGACACCTCCCGGCCCATGCGCTGAAGGACCTCTGATGGTCACTCTATTCAGTGCCTGATCAAAAACATGCGCATGTCAACATTTGCTGTCGCCTATAACTATGCAGATTAATTTGAGTAACTATACACCTGTTTGCCATATGTATTAATGTTGCGTTAAAACAGTATTCAAACATAATACTTTATTATTAGTCATACCCTGAGAGAAAAACTGAGGGGGAAAAATACCATTTTATAATTTTCCTTAATGCAAGTGTCTCTACCAACATTAAACACTTTAAAACAGTGTTTGTTAAAGTAATAACTGGACTGATGTTAGTAGGAGTGAGCGGGATACACACTAATGCGGGCTGTCACACACTTGGTTTAAATACTTCCACACATGCCAGCAAGACGAAACTAAGAGTATTTACTAGTTGCCATATCAACACTATATAGAGAAGAAAACTGCGCCAAAAATCTGGAATTTTTGGACGAAATCACTGAACATTAAACCATAACAAAAGTACATTTATTACTGAAGTTAATTTTACATCTGCTTTTTTTTGTATGTGTTTATGTGAAATAGGACAAATCTGATATTATTTTAATATTATATATTTTATTCTTATATCTGTTATTTGACAGCTCTAAGCAGCAGAAACACTGCCGGGTTTAAACCCCAGTTGCTCAGGCGGGGCATGTTGTCATCGGGTGTGAACTGCGGGGGGGGGTTCGGCTCCCCTTAATAACACATGGGCTCCCCTGAAAACCTGATATGTGAAATTTTGGGGGTCTCAAAAAATACCAACACTGGGTTATTGTGACGTGCAGTTTGCAAAAATTTGTGTAATGTGATCCTCCACAGTCCATGTGCGTGCCTATCTCGTCGTATACGAGAGATGTGATGTGCGTGGCAAAGGAGAGATAGAGAGTGTGTTTTAGACACTGCAGAGCTGACGCAGGGCACACATGCAGAGTCCATGTACAGCAGGTTAGTGCCTTCGTACAGCGGGATTAGAGGATGAGCTTTTGGGGAAACGCCTCATCAGCATCGCCACAGACGGGGCTTCAGTTCTCACTGGCAAATCCACTGGAGTCACTGCAAGGCTTAAGCGGGACTCTCCAAACATCCAGGCCATACACTGCTTGGCCCATCGCCTTGAATTGGCTGTCCATGATTCTCTGAAAGTGGTTGCTGGATGTAAGTCTTGCTTTTCCAGGCTGTGATGGTGCAGTTTAATTTCACACACCAGTGTCCGTTCTGTGTGTTTACATGTTGCTTAGTAAAGTTACATCCAGAAAACTAAAGCAACAATGCTAGTCGTTAAAACATCAAACAAGCTCAAATCCTCAGGGCTGAACGAGCTGGATCTCCAGCAGGCCGGATGTTGATCGCCGGATAAACAGTGAGTTTGCAGAAGCTGATTTCAGGGAAACTCTTCAGCGTGTTTCTTCTGATGGCTCTGGAAAACCCCTGAATAAGCTAACCTCTCTCCGCAGACGGAGCACTGGCATGGAAACAGATGATTACACCACAGCCATGATCTACTAGAACGAATAGAGAGCTTCTATCCTCCTCTAGTTTGACAGCAGGGGGCAATAGGGGGAGCTCACTGGCTTAGAGGGGCAGTAGATGTCAAGTGGTGGGGCTGCACACTGAAAGACTGGTGTGCCGACTGGACACAACACCAGGCAAAGGTTGATTTGGCAGTGTATAGGCTGGGAGCATGGGGTTATACGAGGCTGGTATTGAGATGTGTCAGGAGACTGCCCGCGGCCGTGTAAGAGTGGATGGGCTTACAGGAGGAGGAGAAGAAAGAGGAGGGGGAAGAGGAGGGGGGAAGAGGAGGAGGAAGAGGAGGGGGAAGAGGAGGGGGAAGAGGAGAAGGAAGAGGAGGGGGAAGAGGAGGGGGAAGAGGAGAAGGAAGAGGAGGGGGAAGAGGAGGGGGAAGAGGAGAAGGAAGAGGAGGGGAAGAGGAGAAGGAAGAGGGGGAAGAGGAGGGGTAAGAGGAGGGGGAAGAGGAGGGGGAAGAGGAGAAGGAAGAGGAGGGGGAAGAGGAGGAGGAAGAGGAGGGGAAGAGGAGAAGGAAGAGGAGGGGGCCGATGGTCTTGTGCTGATACTCCTGGTCAAGGTTATCAGGGCTAGGGGATGATGAGCGAGACTGTGAGGACGGGCTGCTACTCCTAAGCATGCACTGCTGGATTAATCTACCCTGATTTCTTCTTCTATCAGTTCCTGTAGGAGCACAGTCTGAGTATCAGGAATGGGAGCCACTGGAGGCATGTGTGTGTTCAGCATCAGGGGTTTGCTCTCTCTCAGATGAGACAGGCGAGTGATGTAAGGAGCACCCGTCAGCCTGACTGCGGATCCAATGGTGTGGGCGAAGGGATAGTGCGTGTATGTCTTTTCAGCACTTCAGTGAAGTTCACTTAATGTATTAGAGTTTAGTTTCAATAGTACTTTAGCTCTGCGCTTAATCTGACTCCGATTTCAAATAATTATCAAATTTAGATTGTGTTTCTAAATATAAAATAATCATATACACTACCAGTCAAAAGTTTTGGATCGTTAAGATTTTTAATGTTTTTAAAAAAAGTCTATTCTGCTCACAACGGCTGCATTTATTTGATTAAAAAAACTGTAATATTGTGAAATATTATTCTAATGAAAATCATCTGTTCTCTATGTGAATATACAGTAAAGTGTAATTTATTCCTGTGATCAGAGCTGAATGTTCAGCATCATTACTCCAGTCTTCAGTGTCACATGATCCTTCAAAAATCACTCTAATATGATGATTTGATGATCGAGAAACATTTATGATTATTATCAGTGTTGAAAACAGTTATTTACATGTTTATTTCAGGATTCTTTGATGAATAGAAAGTTGAAAAGAACAGCATGGAAACAGCAAAGACTCTCCTGTTGGTTTATTACGCTTCAATAGAGGACACATAAAAGACCTGCAAAAACCTGCTATAAAGTGCTAAACATTTCCTCAATAACTCTAGTTGTCTAGAGTTAATCTCCAAACACTGAAATTCATGCATCAAGTGATCATCTGACCGACACACCAGTGCGAACACGCATCCACCTGAACTAGTGCACATATAAAACAAATCCCATTTTCACAGATAGTGAGAAACAGCACGAGAAAATCACAGGCATCTTGAACAAGAAAAGAGAAACATCTATAACAATAACAAAACATTTGTGTGTGTGTTTATACATACACTTTCGTGGTCCTGCAATCATCCTTATCTCTCCATGATGTCCACACTATAAACACACATTAATGTAGATATGCATCATGCACACATGTTCAGTATGTCAGTATTAGTATTTGACATAACTGAGTGTCTTTGCCAGAGAGCAGCTTGACTCCTGAATCTCATGGCTGATTGTTACATACATTGTCAAATAGGACAAAGACTCTCCAACTGTTGGTTTATTACGCTTCAATAGAGGACACATAAAAGACCTGCAAAAACCTGCTATAAAGTGCTAAACATTTCCTCAGTAACTCTAGTTGTCTAGAGTTAATCTCCAAACACTGAAATTCAGCTGAAAATAATGTAAAAACAGAAACTAATGTAAAGATCAATGCTATAATAAGAGCTCTACACAGTGTGTAATTATATAAACGAGACTGTCAGTCGCCATAGTTACACAAATGAAGGAGATCAATGCATTTATTAACATTCAGAAAGCCGTCTTTCTGCTCTGTCTTCAGATCAGTGTAATGATCAGAATAAACACACACACTATTCTCACTGCGACGGGCTTGAGCTCTCAGTGTGGCGTTGTGAATGTGCTGTCAATGTCAAATACTGATTTTAAAAGAGCTGTCTGGAGATTCAACGGTCTGATCGATCTTTCATCTGCGGCCCGTCTGACTTACGCTCTCTCTAGAGTTCATGTGTCCTGTGTGTTTCTTTCCTATCAGCTCAATGATGCCAAACACTCTCTCAACTACAACAGTCACAGATGTAAAAAATAGATTTTATTAGATAAAGAAAATATTAAATGTTCCTCATTGCAGTTCACCAAACTGTGTCTGTTTGCAGAAGAATATAATCATATGAAAAAAAGAGCTGAATTCTATCCTTTTTAATAAACTACAACATTTGATAGTTTATAAAATCAGCAATTCACCAACAAGTATGAAATACAGTTAGACAAACATAAATATAAATGCTGATATACATTTACTTTAACATTGAACTCATTTTACCTTCCCTGTAGAACATTTACTTAGATGTGCAAAAACTTACATTTATTTCCCTGCAGAACATTTACAATGTAAAGAGCAAAAAAAAATAATTTATTTGTAATGTTACTATGAATTAATATTTTAGAAAGGAGTATATTTTGATAAGTTCTGATAAACCCATATCAGATCAAGAATCAGACCAATGTTCAAAAGTGGTAAAGCTTCTCTTTCTGAAGAACTGAGATGAATTCAGCTTTCACAGGATCTCTGTGTTTGCGTATAATGTCACAGATCTTTCTCATGCTCTCCTGACTGGTTAAACTCTGTGTGATTTCTGAATATTGTTCCTCATGAATTAGTTCTTGCTGACACAGTTTATCTGCAATGATCTGGACATTTGTAACCCCCTGAATGAGATCTGGCCAATGCTTATCAAAATATCTTGCTTTATCTGCCTCACTATTCAGACGCGGCTCGTCTCTCATAGGATGAATCAGATCAAATTCATTTTTCTTAATTGTCGTAGTCCAGACAGTCTTCTGATCCTCTTCTCTGATAAGAGTCATTTGAAGATCATTCTCCAGACTTGTGTTGACCTTGAAGAAGTTTGGATGATTTTCTCTTCTGAGTGTGATCCCTTCTTCAGGAGTGATAGTGGAGGCACCAGGAACGTTAAGTTTGTGTAGCTTTTTCATCCGAAATGGCCCGTCAGGTCTGGGATGCTCTATTGGGTCATTTCTCTTTTCTTTCTTCTCAACATTTTTTTTTGCACGATCATCAAATGGAAAAAAGTAGACATGTAGAATGAGAGGATCTTTAGAACGCATGTAGAGAAGAAGATCACAGTGTTCATACAATCGCATTATGTATTTTATTATTAATGTTTTCAGAGAGAAGGATGGTTGGACAATCTTAGCATGGAATCGGGTCAACTGCACAGGTTCTGTGGTTATTCCCTCGTCTTTTACGGTGAGGACTTTCACAGCATCTTTGAGAGAGGGGTCAGACTCTCCTAAACAGGCGTAATGGGGCAGATGAACTTCCTCCAGTTTCCCTGAGATCACCGTCACGTCAATCACTGGACCGATCCGGTTGCACTGCAGCCTCTCCAGCTCTGCGTTGAGGAAGAGTCCGTCTAGGGTACGGTACTGAAGGGTGACGACACAGTCACAGACCCATCGCATTCTGGTCCTGACACACTCGTAACGGCCTGGGTCAGTGCTGACCCTGAACTTTGACCCTCCTTCATCTGTACAGGCCGACGGCTCAATCTGAAGCCACTGATCAGAATCAGCTATATGGACACAAGACTGACAGTTCAGCAGCGGGTGAATATCGAGCCCAGAAGGTTTGGGCTGAGAGAACCTGTGAAGAACCAGAAGAAGGCAGAAGCAAAGAGTCAGCTGCTTTTATTCATCTCAGTTAATGTTATTTTCAATGTTTATTAATACATTATTAAAATCAAAAGTTGGATCTGTCAGTATTATTTAATGGACCTGAACTAACATGAACTAACAATGAAGAGTTGACTAACTAATGTTAACAAATGCATTAACGAATGTTAACTAATGGGACCTTATTGTAAAGTATTACCAACAATTCAGAACCAACAACATACAAACAGTTTACTATAAAAACTATTTGACAGGCAGTTTGACAGAGAGAAAATATAAAGCTAGTATATAATGCTGCGACTGACACCTGTGATGTCCCTCACTAATAACACACAATTTAATATAACAAACACATATACTATAATGAGAGTTTAATTCACACATAATTGTCCAGTTATGTTTATGTTTAACTAGCCAACATGAACTCTATATTCTCCATCAATAAGCTCAAGCTGAATAATGTGTCCAGTCTTCTATAAATCAGTGTTTTTAACTGTGGATATTTTCACAGAGGTGGACAGATAAAGACCATCAGCAGTCTGGGGTGGACAGAAATGTTCATTATCAAACATAATAAATGAGTTTGACTATAAAGAACTGGACTGTTTTACTGCTTACAACACAACTGTCTACAGTTAATTGTGCTTGATTGTAATTGAGGGAGTGCTGGAATAGATCAAGTAATACTGAGTGAATTTGACTATTTCTGTCTTATTCCTCGTCTGCAGGAATATTAATAGAAAAGAAGATCACACTACAGCTAGAAAATTACAGACAATTAATAGCAAATTACAGTTTAGAGATCGTGTGTGATCAGGAGCTTTAGAGAAATACCAGTAAATCAGTCTTAAGCCCTATTCACAGAGACCTCACAACTCTGAAACTGAAGGAGAAATAGATTTAGCTCTAAACTAACTCAAATGAAGAATAATGTGTTTATAGTCTCTGCACAGGAGAGACTCTGTGTTGCTTCAAAACAAAGGAAAATATGTATTTATTGGTACTGGCCAAAACATGTTGTGAAATATCAGCATATGGAGTATCAGCACAAACCCAATATGGTGCATCTCTAGTGTTTAGTGATGTATGAAGAACAGAGGATTGAACTATTATTCAGTCTGGAGAAATCCTTCACTAAGACACAGTATATTTCACTCACCCGGTTGTGTGTGTATCACTGTTGTTTCTCTCAGGACGCTGTTTAATGTCACACAGAGACACTGAGGAGTCAGAATAAACCCCAAATCCAGCATAGAGGGGTTCAGTGAATGTGGTGTTGAGTGTGTGTAAGTGTGTGAGTGTGTGTGTGTCAGAGACGCTGTAGAAGGACAGAGTGCCGGCTGACACGTCCACATACACTCCTGCTCTCTCAGAGGATGAAGAGACGACAGGAATATCAGTGACTTTATTATTGTGATGGACAGATAATCTGTTATCAGAGCAGATCAGACTCCAGGATTTGTCATTGGATCCAAACATACAGTCTATCCCTCCTTTCCTGCTGATTCCTTTATATGTCACTGATATAACAGCAGATCCGCTCCATTCAGCCTCCCAGTAACAGCGTCCAGTCAGACTCTCTCCACACAGAACCTGAGGAACATCAAATCTCTCTGGATGATCAGGATACGGCTGATCCTCAGACACACACGTCACTGTCCTGTTCTCATCAGACAGAATGAGTTGAGTGTGTGCTGTGTTTGGATCCAGTGTGAGATCACAGGCATCTGAACACAAGAAGAGAAACATTTCACTAAATGACACAAATCAACAATAAATCACTAAATGATTGTGTGTGTAGACCTACATTTGCGTAATCCTGCTGTCATTCTGAACTCTCCACAATGATCCACACTATAAAACACACACATGATTCACATTCATTTCTGAAGGAAACACAAGAAAGTGTGTGTGTGTGTGTGTATGTGTGTCTATCATCCTCCTTATGAACGCAAGAGTGTGTGTGTGTGAGTGTGTGTGTGTGTTAGTGTTGCTTTCGTCAACGAAAATTATGACGAAATATTGTCGTCAACGAACCGTTATCACCTGACGAAAACGAGACGAGACTAGACGTAAATGCATGGTCATGTGACGATGACTAAAATACATGTATAATGCAATATCGTTGACGAATAAAAACGAGACTAAATGTGGTTTAAAAAATAAAAACTATGCTAAAATGTCTCTTCATTTTCGTTGACCAAAACGAGACGAGACGAAATGTAACGTCACGACGAATGAGAGAGTTGTGCGTGAACCCATAGCTTTGTCGGCTTTAAATTCTGGATTGCGATCTGGTCACCCGATTATCAGCGAATTTAACCATATATTACTCCATTAGTTATTCTATTAAAATGTCTCATTGATATATTTGACACATTCATAATCAGTGTTCGAATTGTGTCAAAGCTCTTGGGGGGGTCCCCAAAAAAAAAAAAAAAAAAAAGAAAGTAATAATATACATATTTTCATTTATTTATTTCATATAATTCTATAATTTCATTTACTTAACTTTTAGTGTTTCAGAATATGTTTTTGCAGTTGAGCATTAACTCTGTGCATAATTGATGAACAAAGACTTTTCCCCACCCAAAATCTATGTAATAATCCGGGTTTTTCCTGGGTGCTAAAATCCCGATCATGTATTTTAATAAGATAATTAAATGTGTATTTTTCATAGACCATCGTATAGCCTACGGAGTTCCCACAGTATTTTTGTGGATTGAGCTTGGTACCTCTAGGGGGGTCCGGGGTCATGCCCCCCCGGAAGAAAATTTTGTTCATTTTAAAGATAAATTCATTAATCTGGTGCACTTTGAGTCCCCGAATCTGCTGTTAAAAATAAATAATCCATCCGCCAACCTCCCGAACCTATGATATTCTCTGATTTAGATATCTGCATCTGATCATCACATTTCAATTATTCAAATTCTCAGTGTTAAGCATGATAATATGATGAAATATCACACTGTAGGCTGATTTAAAATTAAGATTTATTTAAAATAAAAGTTCTTCTTTTGTCAAAATTACATTTCCAGCCTAAACAGAGGCTTTACTCCCTTCAAACTTCAATTGTCAATGTGTCATTACATCACTGTTGGAAAACACTCTAATCAGAATATTTTTTTAGCTTTATAAAGGGCATTTCTTTCCCTAATTTGTACTCTCTATACTCTTTCCCTACTCTCAGGGAACTGAGGTTACGTTAGTAGCCTAACCGAGTAGGCCTACGTTATTTCTTATTTTATTTTTTTGATATTGAAAATTGTTTTAATCAGGGCATTTGTCCGGTTCGGCAAGTAGGCTACAATTCTCTTTCACTTGTCCCTTAAAAAACACACGCACGTGTCCCGGACAACCGTTAATGTCGAAATTCTATTCAGATCAGTAAATTACCAAACAATCATAAAAGAAAGAAATATTATCTTACTGTCATCGTGAGGTGAAAATGAGGATCCACTCTGCCAGACTCTCGTGAAAGTGCTTATCTATAGCACGAAATGTATTTCTCGTACCATTTATTCGCCAAAAATAGTTTTTGCGTGCATATGATACGCACTTTATGGCGTGTAATACGCACGTACTCCACACCCCTAATCCTACCCAAGGGGTTTGCAGTGTGTATCATTTACCAAAAAAAAAAAAAAAAAAAAAAAACTATTTTTGCCATATAAATGGCACGATCAATAAAATGTATCTGTTTATAAATTTGAGCGTCTTTTTAGACGCAAATCTAATTTGAATTACTTTCTAATAGGAGCGGCAGCGAAATACTTTGATTAAAAAAATATATATTACCTAATAAATTATGTTTCTATTATTTTAGTTTTAATGAAAAACCAGGGGACCCCCCGAGGTAATTTTTTTGGGCCTTATGGGGGGTCCCTTGATGCTTATGGGGGGTCCCGGACCCCCCAGCCCCCCCTCAATTCGAACACTGTTCATAATCATTACTTTTGCTGGTTCTTTGTGACAGCTGTTATGTGCGTTATGAACACATCACCGCATCAGCGCCAGAACATGGAGATTTTATTTTAGAGTAGATATAATCGCACAACCTATTCGATATTTTATAATTAAATAAACTAATTGAATATCCAAAAATCGTGACTCATCCCTGCATGGAATCTCTTGTTTCTTTTCCCAAATCTTCACTCACGTCACGTCTCACCCATTTTCTAAAGGTAGCCTATTATAAACGTTTCTTGGTTCGCTTTTAATTAGGCCTATTATATTCGTATTCTTTACTGTGGTAAAGTAGAAAAACGCTGTAGGACTGATAGCCTACATTTGTACTTGCATGTCAAATTCTTTTTAACACAGTTTGTGCTTGTTATATTAGACATTGGGCGCGAGTTTAGTTGTAAAGCGCGTTTGACACGTGTGGGTGATTTTTAGTTTCACTTTCTCTGGCAGCGCAATCTCAAACACAGCCTAAATATCTCGCCCTTGTGGAGGATAAAATTCGCTCTTCAAACCAATTTACATCAAGTAGAAAACACGAAGATATCATAAAGAGTTTATCGATATCGATATCTTCGTGTTTTCCTGCTCGTGTCCCACATCCCTCTCAAAGCGCAGAGTGTATCACGCGTCTTTGTGTGGAAATATAAAACGAGTTTTTTTTTTTTTTAATAACCCCCCAACCACCGCCGGTAGTTGGTCCATTACCGCGGTGGTAAAAAAACCTGCCACCGTCACAGCCCTAAATATAGGCCTACTAAATAGCCTATAATAAGATAGCCTTGTTTGAAATTCTATATTGACTGGGTTAAATAGAATTGCATTACTAAAAAGAGACTAAAATACTATTTTCATTGACTAAAACTAGACTAAAATGTCATCAGTTTTCGTCGACTAAAACTTGACTAGACTAAAAAGAGTTTGAATGTGACTAAAACTAATAAAAACTAAAATGACAGCCTGACACAAAGACTAGACTAAAACTAAAATTAAAACAGGCCGCCAAAAACAACACTAGTGTGTGTGCATCATCCTCCCTATGAACGCAAGAGTGTGTGAGTGTGTGTGTGTGTGTGTATCATCCTCCCTATGAACGCAAGAGTAAGTGTGTGTGTGTGAGAGTGCATCATCCTCCCTTTGAACGCAAGAGTGTGTGTGAGTGTGTGTGTGTGTGTGTGTGTGTGTGTGAGAGTGTGTGTTCATCTGTCACCGCTCGTCAATATCAGAATATTTGAGATGACCAATCAGATCACAGTAGGCGGGCTTTATGTTCACAGAAACTGCTGAGCGCCAGTTTTAGGCCCCGTTTACACGAACATGGTTATTTAGAAACACTGAGACATTTCCCTTCGTTTACACACAAATGGAGAATTCGCGTCTGAAAACGATTCTTTCTAAAAACTCCGGCCAGAGTGGAGTGTGTGTGTGTGTGTGTGTGTGTGTGTGTGTGAGAGGAGATTTTGGAAAACTTTGTTTGCACGTTTGCATGTAAACTGAGAAAAAAGTCTTAGGGAGCCGACGTCACAGTATGTGACTATTTTGGGGATTCTGATTGGCTAAGGTGAGCGTGAGCTTCTCGTTACACTGCTCTTGACGGCATAGACACGGGTTCGTGTAAACTAACACTTTTCTGAAAACTGACAGGTGTGCACGATGTTATTCTTGAAAACGTACTCGGTTACTAACGTAACCTCGGTTCTCTCTAGAAGAGGGAACGAGTACTGCGTAAGATATCTTACGCTAGGGGAAAATCCTTTTTCCGCGAGATATTGAAGCCAAAAATTATCCTTAATTTTGTAATAATGCAAAACGCGTTGCGGCAGCATGCAGACATAGGCGAGACAGCTCGCGCGCCTATTGGCTGCTCTGCGGCAACTGCAGCAGCCTATCGTGCGAGGCCTGGCGTGACGCCAGACCCAATCAGGGCACTTCGCGCCCGCTGCGTCACGTCCCGCCGAAATGGGCGTGGGCTAGGCCTATAAATACCGCTCGCAGGCAGCTATTATCTGGTTTTTCATCATCGAAGCAACCAGAGCGTGTGCATGCACGGCAAGATACGCAGTACTCGTTCCCTCTTCTAGAGAGAACCGAGGTTACGTTAGTAACCGAGTACGTTCTCTTACGAGAGGTCTCTCGTACTGCGTAAGATATCTTACGCTAGGGGACCCAATGCAAAACGCCGTGCATGCTGAGATCTGACACCAAAGACCCAAGGGCGAAAGCCCGGGGTACATATAGTGCACAATCACTCAGGGAACTCACAGGGAGTCCAGGAAGAGGGAGGGCGAAGCCGCACTCTTCCACATATGGTAGCGTCGCTGAGACGCGAATTTCATCATACAGACAGGGCGGGGTACGGCCTGAACTGATGGGGGAATGTGGGTCTTACACAGTTTGCCCAGGCACATCTCGTGCTGCTACTTTTTTACTGTCGAACATTGAGCTGTGCTCAGTAGACGCAGCATTCTGAGCTGATCGCATCAGGTCAGATAATACTGGTAAACTTAGACCGACAGCAGCCTGGCCTGCAGGGCGGGAACCTCTAGGTTATAAAACCTTATAAATGTAGACGGGGAGGCCCAGCCTGCCGCCATACAAATATCTTGCAAGGCAATCCCACTTGACCAGGCCCACGAAGAGGCCATGCCTCTCGTGGAGTGCGCTCTGACACCCAACGGGCACTGCATGCCCTTGGAGGCGTATGCCAGCGCTATAGCATCAACTATCCATCTGGATAGGCTCTGTTTCGACGCGGCTAGTCCCTTAGAACGTCCGCTAAACGAAACAAAGAGCTGCTCCGTCTGTCTGAAACCAGACGAGCGAGACACATAAGCTCGTAATGCCCTGACTGGGCAGAGGAGGCTCGCGTCTCTTTCCTCATCAGGGACCGGTAGGGCTGACAGGGAGATAACCTGCGCCCTAAACGGTGTGTTGAGGGATTTCGGAACATAACCGTGCTTAGGTTTGAGTATAACTTTTGAGTCATTAGGCCCAAACTCCATGCACGCCGCGCTCACAGAGAGCGCGTGCAGATCCCCTATGCGCTTCACCGAAGCGAGAGCCAGCAAAAACACCGTCTTGAAAGACAGGTGTTTCAAATCGATTGACTGTAAAGGCTCAAATGGCGCACCTTTCATGGCTTTCAGAACCGTAGAAAGGTCCCATACGGGGACTGAGGGAGGTCTGGGAGGATTCAGTCTCTTAGCCCCTCTAAGGAAGCGGATGACTAAAGCGTTCCTTCCTATTGACTGACCAAGCGTTGTTTCTGAGAACGCTGCTATAGCCGCCACATAAACTTTGAGCGTGGAGGGGGCCCTGCCCCCATCCAACAGCTCTTGTAGGAAGGAAAGCACCTCCGCCACACCACAGTCTGTGGGTGACACACCACGGGCTGTGCACCAGCCCGAAAACACTGACCATTTCGAGGAATAGAGTCGTCTCGTAGACGGAGCTCTAGCCTGCGCGATCATGTTTAATACTCCTTCAGGGAGTCCAACATGTACCCGTTGATGGCCCAGACATGAAGGGACCACAGTTCCGGGTGAGGATGCCAGATCGAACCGTGGGCCTGTGAGAGGAGGTCTCTCCTCACTGGTACTGGCCACGGGGCAGTACTTGCTAACTGCATCACGACTGGGAACCAAGGTTGGTTTTTTCCAGAACGGTGCCACCAGCAGTACTGAGCATCCTTCTTCCCTGATCCGTTCTATCACCTGAGGCAGGAGAGAGACGGGGGGAAAAGCATAGAGCGGGCGGCGGGGCCACACATGGGCCAGCGCGCTCCTGCTCTTTGAGAAAAATTCCTGACAGTGAGCGTTTTCTTGAGACGCAAACAGGTCTACTTCCGCTCTGCCGAATTTCTTCCACAGCAGTTGGACTGTCTGTGGGTGTAGAGACCACTCGCCTGCCGGAACATTGTTCCTGGACAGTCTGTCCGGTCCTATGTTCAGGAGCCCTGGCACGTGCGCTGCTCTGAGCGAGCGGCAGGTTGCACTGAGCCCATACCAGGAGGCGTTCTGCCAGCCTGTACAGGTTCTTGGACCTGAGGCCGCCCTGGCGATTTATGTAGGACACCACAGACATGTTGTCCGAACGGACCAAGACGTGGCGTCCTTTTATCTGGGGACAAAAACGCGTCAGCGCGTTGTCTACTGCCAGCATTTCGAGGCAGTTTATGTGCAGGAGCTTCTCCCGTTCCGACCACTGGCCGAAGAACGGTCTGCCCTCGAGCAGCGCTCCCCATCCCGAGGTGGACGCGTCCGTGGACACCACTTTCACCCTCGAGGAAGTCCCCAGGCTTACACTAATTGGTACCAGTCGTTCGCTCTCCAAGGTTTCCAGAGCTGTGACGCACTTCTGATTGACCCTGAGGCGAAGCGAACCGGATGCCCATCGCTCTGCGTGGGACTCGCGCTTTCAGCCAAAACTGCAGCGGGCGCATTGCGAGCAGGCCCAGCTGGAGCACTGACGATGCTGAGGCCATGAGACCTAGCATCTTCTGAAATTTCTTGAGCGGGACAGACGCGCCGCAGCGAAACGCGTTCGCTGTGCGCTGAATGTCTACCGCGCGCTATCATGGACAGCGAGTCCAATTCTGTGCCCAGGAAAGATATCTTCTGACTGGGTAACAGAGAGCTCTTCGCCCAATTGACACTGAGACCCAAATCCTCGAGGTGATCGAGTAAAATGGTCGTGTGTTTCTATGAGCACTGCGCGAGATTGCGCTAGAATCAGCCAATCGTCCAAATAGTTCAGCACTCGTATGCCTCTCATTCTGAGGGGTGCGAGCGCCGCGTCCATGCACTTCGTAAATGTACGGGGTGCCAGGGACAAACCGAATGGCATCAGTTTTCGTCGACTAAAACTAGACTAAAATGTCATCAGTTTTCGTCGACTAAAACTTGACTAGACTAAAAAGAGTTTGAATGTGACTAAAACTAATAAAAACTAAAATGACAGCCTGACACAAAGACTAGACTAAAACTAAAATTAAAACAGGCCGCCAAAAACAACACTAGTGTGTGTGCATCATCCTCCCTATGAACGCAAGAGTGTGTGAGTGTGTGTGTGTGTGTGTGTATCATCCTCCCTATGAACGCAAGAGTAAGTGTGTGTGTGTGAGAGTGCATCATCCTCCCTTTGAACGCAAGAGTGTGTGTGAGTGTGTGTGTGTGTGTGTGTGTGTGTGAGAGGTGTGTGTTCATCTGTCACCGCTCGTCAATATCAGAATATTTTGAGATGACCAATCAGATCACAGTAGGCGGGCTTTATGTTCACAGAAACTGCTGAGCGCCAGTTTTAGGCCCCGTTTACACGAACATGGTTATTTAGAAACACTGAGACATTTCCCTTCGTTTACACACAAATGGAGAATTCGCGTCTGAAAACGATTCTTTCTAAAAACTCCGGCCAGAGTGGAGTGTGAACCGCGAACCGGATGCCCACGCTCTGCGTGGGACTCGCGCTTTCAGCCAAAACTGCAGCGGGCGCATGCGGAGCAGGCCCAGCTGGAGCACTGACGATGCTGAGGCCATGAGACCTAGCATCTTCTGAATTTCTGAGCGGGGACAGACGCGCCGCAGCGAAACGCGTTCGCTGTGCGCTGAATGTCTACCGCGCGCTGTGGTGATAGTCGCGCTATCATGGACAGCGAGTCCAATTCTGTGCCCAGGGAAGAGATATCTTCTGACTGGGTAACAGAGAGCTCTTCGCCCAATTGGACACTGAGACCCAAATCCTCGAGGTGATCGAGTAAAATGGTCGTGTGTTCTATGAGCACTGGCGCGAGATTGCGCTAGAATCAGCCAATCGTCCAAATAGTTTCAGGCACTCGTATGCCTCTCATTCTGAGGGGTGCGAGCGCCGCGTCCATGCACGTTCGTAAATGGTTGGGGTGCCAGGGACAAACCGAATGGCAGGACTGTGTACTGATATGCCTGGCCCTCGAAGGCGAATCTCAAATATCGCCTGTGACGTGGACGCTATCTGTATTTGAAAATACGCGTCTTTCAGATCTATTGACACATACTAATCTCCTTGCGAGATCTGCACAAGGATTTGTCTGGTCTTGGAGCATCCTGAACTGTCGCTTACACAAGCACTTTTGTTCAGTTGCCTTAGATCTAGTATGGATCTGAGACCCCCCGTCTTTTCGGTACCAGGGAGAGTATCGTGCTGTATAGCCATCCTTCGCTCTGAACTTGAGAGAGAGGGCTCTATGGGCCCCTTGCTCAATAGTTTCGTCACTTCGGCTCGAAGTAAATGTGCTACTTCTGGTTTGTATACCGTGGTCTCGACGCGCGCCACAAAGCGGCGAGGGGGCGTCGCGAAACTGCAGCGAATAGCCTCTTTTTATAATGTTCACACCCACTTCGAAACCCCCGGGCAGCTTTGCCCATGCGTCTGCATGGATAGCTAGGGTTGAATACGAAGCGCGCTCCGCTCGCTCAGCGTTGGAGAGGCTTCGGCGTGCTGCAACACAAGCATCACGCTCGTGACATTTGTGAGGCATGGGGCGCGCTGATAACAGCGGCAGATTGCCCGCGCTCGACTCCTCTGCGGTGGGTCAGCCGCGAGGGGGGAGGGCTGGGCGGTTCCCTGGGAACTGTCATGTCTATGTGTGGATGTGGGCGCGGAACAGCGGGCACATTTATCACAACCGGAAAACATCGTTCGCTTGCGTGAAGCGAGTGCACGTTGGGTTTTCGTTTTTACAGAAACCGTGAGACATGCACAACGCGGTGTTAGTGGGCACTGGGTAGTGGGCACTTTCACCATGTTTGAAGCGCAACCGATCTGAGTCGGTTTTATGTGCGCGAGCCCTGTGTGACAGGCTGTGCTGGTGTGTAGGGATGGGCACTGGGCTTGGGCATTCTTACTACACATGAAACACCATCGGTCCGTAGCCGGGACACCGAAGAAATACACTCTTTGGGGATTTAGTCTGGGTAGCCGTGAAAACGGCATTTGTGTGCAGGCAAGCGAGGTGACAGAACCGAGCTTGTTGGCTGGCAGAAAACACTGGAACAGTCACATTTGCTGGAACTGGACGAGCGAATAGCTTTGGTGTGAGTCTGGCCGAAGCGGGACTTAAACACCGTCGTTTTCCTAGCTGTGCAGGGACGACTTCGGGGCCTCGGGCTTCACCGTAATCCTAGGTCGCGGGGCCACGTGGCAGCGGGGGCGGCGACCGGGATGAGCGGGGAGCGGCGGGTCTCGCGCTTCGGGCCTGGCGGCGCTGTGAAGTGGAGGGCAGTGGACGTGGCTGTGCTGTGAGCTCTGAGCAGACGGTTTCGCACGGCCTGCTGCAGGAGCTGGAGCGCTTCGGGAGGAAAATGCTTCATAGCCTGTGACGCTTTCTGTACCTCTGGCGAATCTCTCCGCGAAATCCTTGACGGAGGATCCAAAGAGGCCTGTGGCGGAAAGCGGGGGCGTCGAGGAACGCGGTGGCGCTCCGACTCGGCCATTTCCGAGAGCGTCAGCCAAAGATTGTCTCTCAGTCAACGGTGAGAGAGGCCATATTCCGGCCAATGCTTGCGCTGCAGACTTAGGTAGCACGGAGAGCGAGGTCCGTGGCACTCCTAAGTCCGCACTGCAGAATCGCAGTCAGGCCTTCTCATCCAGCTTACGGGAGGAGATCGGCCTGGAAGATCTTGAAGCGTTGCCATGGGTTGCAGGCGCTGACGCAGCTTGCCGCGGCGGCGGAGAAGCGCGGCGGAGCAGGCTTGACGTCGTGCGGCAAGCTTTAGAGGGTGAGGGGGGGGGAGGCCCCCCGACTTAGGCACGCCGTCCCAGCAGAGGGCGGGCATAAGTGGGGCCGCTACCGGCCTCTTCGACCGGTCGGCAGCGAAAGGTATCCTTTGTTCTTGGCATCGTCAGACAGCGGAGAAATGCCAAAGAACAGCAGGACGCACTCTAGCCGAATAGGTGGGCGTTCCAGGACGTTGGCGACTTCTTCGTGTAACTCAGGAAGAAAAGGCGCCGGTCTGGACGCAGGCGAAGCGCGCTCTCCCAGGCAGGAAAAATCCATCCAGCCGGTTGTGAGCGGGCTGCTCAGGCGAAGACCACTCGAGGCCGAGGCTCGCCGCGGCCTGTTGCGAGTACTTCGCATGGAGCTCTGTCTCGATGGACGCTCTCTTTGGCCTGAAGACATGCGGGCAGGGGGGGCGGCGGGGTCCTCCGAGCCCGCCCAATCCTCACTGCCTGACGCCAGGATAGAGCAGGAGATCATCCTCT
>JAJAQA010000002.1:712048-774548 GCA_021464565.1 Rutilus rutilus
ACCCCTGGGACTCTACCCCTGGGACTCTACCCCTGGGACTCTACCCCTGGGACTCTACCCCTGGGACTCTACCCCTGGGACTCTACCCCTGGGACTCTACCCCTGGGACTCTACCCCTGGGACTCTACCCCTGGGACTCTACCCCTGGGACTCTACCCCTGGGACTCTACCCCTGGGACTCTACCCCTGGGACTCTACCCCTGGGACTCTACCCCTGGGACTCTACCCCTGGGACTCTACCCCTGGGACTCTACCCCTGGGACTCTACCCCTGGGACTCTACCCCTGGGACTCTACCCCTGGGACTCTACCCCTGGGACTCTACCCCTGGGACTCTACCCCTGGGACTCTACCCCTGGGACTCTACCCCTGGGACTCTACCCCTGGGACTCTACCCCTGGGACTCTACCCCTGGGACTCTACCCCTGGGACTCTACCCCTGGGACTCTACCCCTGGGACTCTACCCCTGGGACTCTACCCCTGGGACTCTACCCCTGGGACTCTACCCCTGGGACTCTACCCCTGGGACTCTACCCCTGGGACTCTACCCCTGGGACTCTACCCCTGGGACTCTACCCCTGGGACTCTACCCCTGGGACTCTACCCCTGGGACTCTACCCCTGGGACTCTACCCCTGGGACTCTACCCCTGGGACTCTACCCCTGGGACTCTACCCCTGGGACTCTACCCCTGGGACTCTACCCCTGGGACTCTACCCCTGGGACTCTACCCCTGGGACTCTACCCCTGGGACTCTACCCCTGGGACTCTACCCCTGGGACTCTACCCCTGGGACTCTACCCCTGGGACTCTACCCCTGGGACTCTACCCCTGGGACTCTACCCCTGGGACTCTACCCCTGGGACTCTACCCCTGGGACTCTACCCCTGGGACTCTACCCCTGGGACTCTACCCCTGGGACTCTACCCCTGGGACTCTACCCCTGGGACTCTACCCCTGGGACTCTACCCCTGGGACTCTACCCCTGGGACTCTACCCCTGGGACTCTACCCCTGGGACTCTACCCCTGGGACTCTACCCCTGGGACTCTACCCCTGGGACTCTACCCCTGGGACTCTACCCCTGGGACTCTACCCCTGGGACTCTACCCCTGGGACTCTACCCCTGGGACTCTACCCCTGGGACTCTACCCCTGGGACTCTACCCCTGGGACTCTACCCCTGGGACTCTACCCCTGGGACTCTACCCCTGGGACTCTACCCCTGGGACTCTACCCCTGGGACTCTACCCCTGGGACTCTACCCCTGGGACTCTACCCCTGGGACTCTACCCCTGGGACTCTACCCCTGGGACTCTACCCCTGGGACTCTACCCCTGGGACTCTACCCCTGGGACTCTACCCCTGGGACTCTACCCCTGGGACTCTACCCCTGGGACTCTACCCCTGGGACTCTACCCCTGGGACTCTACCCCTGGGACTCTACCCCTGGGACTCTACCCCTGGGACTCTACCCCTGGGACTCTACCCCTGGGACTCTACCCCTGGGACTCTACCCCTGGGACTCTACCCCTGGGACTCTACCCCTGGGACTCTACCCCTGGGACTCTACCCCTGGGACTCTACCCCTGGGACTCTACCCCTGGGACTCTACCCCTGGGACTCTACCCCTGGGACTCTACCCCTGGGACTCTACCCCTGGGACTCTACCCCTGGGACTCTACCCCTGGGACTCTACCCCTGGGACTCTACCCCTGGGACTCTACCCCTGGGACTCTACCCCTGGGACTCTACCCCTGGGACTCTACCCCTGGGACTCTACCCCTGGGACTCTACCCCTGGGACTCTACCCCTGGGACTCTACCCCTGGGACTCTACCCCTGGGACTCTACCCCTGGGACTCTACCCCTGGGACTCTACCCCTGGGACTCTACCCCTGGGACTCTACCCCTGGGACTCTACCCCTGGGACTCTACCCCTGGGACTCTACCCCTGGGACTCTACCCCTGGGACTCTACCCCTGGGACTCTACCCCTGGGACTCTACCCCTGGGACTCTACCCCTGGGACTCTACCCCTGGGACTCTACCCCTGGGACTCTACCCCTGGGACTCTACCCCTGGGACTCTACCCCTGGGACTCTACCCCTGGGACTCTACCCCTGGGACTCTACCCCTGGGACTCTACCCCTGGGACTCTACCCCTGGGACTCTACCCCTGGGACTCTACCCCTGGGACTCTACCCCTGGGACTCTACCCCTGGGACTCTACCCCTGGGACTCTACCCCTGGGACTCTACCCCTGGGACTCTACCCCTGGGACTCTACCCCTGGGACTCTACCCCTGGGACTCTACCCCTGGGACTCTACCCCTGGGACTCTACCCCTGGGACTCTACCCCTGGGACTCTACCCCTGGGACTCTACCCCTGGGACTCTACCCCTGGGACTCTACCCCTGGGACTCTACCCCTGGGACTCTACCCCTGGGACTCTACCCCTGGGACTCTACCCCTGGGACTCTACCCCTGGGACTCTACCCCTGGGACTCTACCCCTGGGACTCTACCCCTGGGACTCTACCCCTGGGACTCTACCCCTGGGACTCTACCCCTGGGACTCTACCCCTGGGACTCTACCCCTGGGACTCTACCCCTGGGACTCTACCCCTGGGACTCTACCCCTGGGACTCTACCCCTGGGACTCTACCCCTGGGACTCTACCCCTGGGACTCTACCCCTGGGACTCTACCCCTGGGACTCTACCCCTGGGACTCTACCCCTGGGACTCTACCCCTGGGACTCTACCCCTGGGACTCTACCCCTGGGACTCTACCCCTGGGACTCTACCCCTGGGACTCTACCCCTGGGACTCTACCCCTGGGACTCTACCCCTGGGACTCTACCCCTGGGACTCTACCCCTGGGACTCTACCCCTGGGACTCTACCCCTGGGACTCTACCCCTGGGACTCTACCCCTGGGACTCTACCCCTGGGACTCTA
The DNA here is from genome assembly GCA_021464565.1 of Rutilus rutilus. Taxonomy (NCBI): domain Eukaryota; kingdom Metazoa; phylum Chordata; class Actinopteri; order Cypriniformes; family Leuciscidae; genus Rutilus; species Rutilus rutilus. Next base: position 715,004 of record JAJAQA010000002.1, read on the forward strand.
CCCCTGGGACTCTACCCCTGGGACTCTACCCCTGGGACTCTACCCCTGGGACTCTACCCCTGGGACTCTACCCCTGGGACTCTACCCCTGGGACTCTACCCCTGGGACTCTACCCCTGGGACTCTACCCCTGGGACTCTACCCCTGGGACTCTACCCCTGGGACTCTACCCCTGGGACTCTACCCCTGGGACTCTACCCCTGGGACTCTACCCCTGGGACTCTACCCCTGGGACTCTACCCCTGGGACTCTACCCCTGGGACTCTACCCCTGGGACTCTACCCCTGGGACTCTACCCCTGGGACTCTACCCCTGGGACTCTACCCCTGGGACTCTACCCCTGGGACTCTACCCCTGGGACTCTACCCCTGGGACTCTACCCCTGGGACTCTACCCCTGGGACTCTACCCCTGGGACTCTACCCCTGGGACTCTACCCCTGGGACTCTACCCCTGGGACTCTACCCCTGGGACTCTACCCCTGGGACTCTACCCCTGGGACTCTACCCCTGGGACTCTACCCCTGGGACTCTACCCCTGGGACTCTACCCCTGGGACTCTACCCCTGGGACTCTACCCCTGGGACTCTACCCCTGGGACTCTACCCCTGGGACTCTACCCCTGGGACTCTACCCCTGGGACTCTACCCCTGGGACTCTACCCCTGGGACTCTACCCCTGGGACTCTACCCCTGGGACTCTACCCCTGGGACTCTACCCCTGGGACTCTACCCCTGGGACTCTACCCCTGGGACTCTACCCCTGGGACTCTACCCCTGGGACTCTACCCCTGGGACTCTACCCCTGGGACTCTACCCCTGGGACTCTACCCCTGGGACTCTACCCCTGGGACTCTACCCCTGGGACTCTACCCCTGGGACTCTACCCCTGGGACTCTACCCCTGGGACTCTACCCCTGGGACTCTACCCCTGGGACTCTACCCCTGGGACTCTACCCCTGGGACTCTACCCCTGGGACTCTACCCCTGGGACTCTACCCCTGGGACTCTACCCCTGGGACTCTACCCCTGGGACTCTACCCCTGGGACTCTACCCCTGGGACTCTACCCCTGGGACTCTACCCCTGGGACTCTACCCCTGGGACTCTACCCCTGGGACTCTACCCCTGGGACTCTACCCCTGGGACTCTACCCCTGGGACTCTACCCCTGGGACTCTACCCCTGGGACTCTACCCCTGGGACTCTACCCCTGGGACTCTACCCCTGGGACTCTACCCCTGGGACTCTACCCCTGGGACTCTACCCCTGGGACTCTACCCCTGGGACTCTACCCCTGGGACTCTACCCCTGGGACTCTACCCCTGGGACTCTACCCCTGGGACTCTACCCCTGGGACTCTACCCCTGGGACTCTACCCCTGGGACTCTACCCCTGGGACTCTACCCCTGGGACTCTACCCCTGGGACTCTACCCCTGGGACTCTACCCCTGGGACTCTACCCCTGGGACTCTACCCCTGGGACTCTACCCCTGGGACTCTACCCCTGGGACTCTACCCCTGGGACTCTACCCCTGGGACTCTACCCCTGGGACTCTACCCCTGGGACTCTACCCCTGGGACTCTACCCCTGGGACTCTACCCCTGGGACTCTACCCCTGGGACTCTACCCCTGGGACTCTACCCCTGGGACTCTACCCCTGGGACTCTACCCCTGGGACTCTACCCCTGGGACTCTACCCCTGGGACTCTACCCCTGGGACTCTACCCCTGGGACTCTACCCCTGGGACTCTACCCCTGGGACTCTACCCCTGGGACTCTACCCCTGGGACTCTACCCCTGGGACTCTACCCCTGGGACTCTACCCCTGGGACTCTACCCCTGGGACTCTACCCCTGGGACTCTACCCCTGGGACTCTACCCCTGGGACTCTACCCCTGGGACTCTACCCCTGGGACTCTACCCCTGGGACTCTACCCCTGGGACTCTACCCCTGGGACTCTACCCCTGGGACTCTACCCCTGGGACTCTACCCCTGGGACTCTACCCCTGGGACTCTACCCCTGGGACTCTACCCCTGGGACTCTACCCCTGGGACTCTACCCCTGGGACTCTACCCCTGGGACTCTACCCCTGGGACTCTACCCCTGGGACTCTACCCCTGGGACTCTACCCCTGGGACTCTACCCCTGGGACTCTACCCCTGGGACTCTACCCCTGGGACTCTACCCCTGGGACTCTACCCCTGGGACTCTACCCCTGGGACTCTACCCCTGGGACTCTACCCCTGGGACTCTACCCCTGGGACTCTACCCCTGGGACTCTACCCCTGGGACTCTACCCCTGGGACTCTACCCCTGGGACTCTACCCCTGGGACTCTACCCCTGGGACTCTACCCCTGGGACTCTACCCCTGGGACTCTACCCCTGGGACTCTACCCCTGGGACTCTACCCCTGGGACTCTACCCCTGGGACTCTACCCCTGGGACTCTACCCCTGGGACTCTACCCCTGGGACTCTACCCCTGGGACTCTACCCCTGGGACTCTACCCCTGGGACTCTACCCCTGGGACTCTACCCCTGGGACTCTACCCCTGGGACTCTACCCCTGGGACTCTACCCCTGGGACTCTACCCCTGGGACTCTACCCCTGGGACTCTACCCCTGGGACTCTACCCCTGGGACTCTACCCCTGGGACTCTACCCCTGGGACTCTACCCCTGGGACTCTACCCCTGGGACTCTACCCCTGGGACTCTACCCCTGGGACTCTACCCCTGGGACTCTACCCCTGGGACTCTACCCCTGGGACTCTACCCCTGGGACTCTACCCCTGGGACTCTACCCCTGGGACTCTACCCCTGGGACTCTACCCCTGGGACTCTACCCCTGGGACTCTACCCCTGGGACTCTACCCCTGGGACTCTACCCCTGGGACTCTACCCCTGGGACTCTACCCCTGGGACTCTACCCCTGGGACTCTACCCCTGGGACTCTACCCCTGGGACTCTACCCCTGGGACTCTACCCCTGGGACTCTACCCCTGGGACTCTACCCCTGGGACTCTACCCCTGGGACTCTACCCCTGGGACTCTACCCCTGGGACTCTACCCCTGGGACTCTACCCCTGGGACTCTACCCCTGGGACTCTACCCCTGGGACTCTACCCCTGGGACTCTACCCCTGGGACTCTACCCCTGGGACTCTACCCCTGGGACTCTACCCCTGGGACTCTACCCCTGGGACTCTACCCCTGGGACTCTACCCCTGGGACTCTACCCCTGGGACTCTACCCCTGGGACTCTACCCCTGGGACTCTACCCCTGGGACTCTACCCCTGGGACTCTACCCCTGGGACTCTACCCCTGGGACTCTACCCCTGGGACTCTACCCCTGGGACTCTACCCCTGGGACTCTACCCCTGGGACTCTACCCCTGGGACTCTACCCCTGGGACTCTACCCCTGGGACTCTACCCCTGGGACTCTACCCCTGGGACTCTACCCCTGGGACTCTACCCCTGGGACTCTACCCCTGGGACTCTACCCCTGGGACTCTACCCCTGGGACTCTACCCCTGGGACTCTACCCCTGGGACTCTACCCCTGGGACTCTACCCCTGGGACTCTACCCCTGGGACTCTACCCCTGGGACTCTACCCCTGGGACTCTACCCCTGGGACTCTACCCCTGGGACTCTACCCCTGGGACTCTACCCCTGGGACTCTACCCCTGGGACTCTACCCCTGGGACTCTACCCCTGGGACTCTACCCCTGGGACTCTACCCCTGGGACTCTACCCCTGGGACTCTACCCCTGGGACTCTACCCCTGGGACTCTACCCCTGGGACTCTACCCCTGGGACTCTACCCCTGGGACTCTACCCCTGGGACTCTACCCCTGGGACTCTACCCCTGGGACTCTACCCCTGGGACTCTACCCCTGGGACTCTACCCCTGGGACTCTACCCCTGGGACTCTACCCCTGGGACTCTACCCCTGGGACTCTACCCCTGGGACTCTACCCCTGGGACTCTACCCCTGGGACTCTACCCCTGGGACTCTACCCCTGGGACTCTACCCCTGGGACTCTACCCCTGGGACTCTACCCCTGGGACTCTACCCCTGGGACTCTACCCCTGGGACTCTACCCCTGGGACTCTACCCCTGGGACTCTACCCCTGGGACTCTACCCCTGGGACTCTACCCCTGGGACTCTACCCCTGGGACTCTACCCCTGGGACTCTACCCCTGGGACTCTACCCCTGGGACTCTACCCCTGGGACTCTACCCCTGGGACTCTACCCCTGGGACTCTACCCCTGGGACTCTACCCCTGGGACTCTACCCCTGGGACTCTACCCCTGGGACTCTACCCCTGGGACTCTACCCCTGGGACTCTACCCCTGGGACTCTACCCCTGGGACTCTACCCCTGGGACTCTACCCCTGGGACTCTACCCCTGGGACTCTACCCCTGGGACTCTACCCCTGGGACTCTACCCCTGGGACTCTACCCCTGGGACTCTACCCCTGGGACTCTACCCCTGGGACTCTACCCCTGGGACTCTACCCCTGGGACTCTACCCCTGGGACTCTACCCCTGGGACTCTACCCCTGGGACTCTACCCCTGGGACTCTACCCCTGGGACTCTACCCCTGGGACTCTACCCCTGGGACTCTACCCCTGGGACTCTACCCCTGGGACTCTACCCCTGGGACGACTCTACCCCCATAAAATTAACATATTTATTTATTTTTCTGAAAACAAAATGCAACACACTTTTACAATACAACAAAATGCATTAGAAGTCAATCAACAGCATAAATACAAAACATTAACATCTATACAAAAGGGTAAAAAAAAGGACCATGAAGTTACACGTAAACTTAAGCAGGAAAACAAAACTGTACAAACTGAAACAACTAAAAAGTTGAAAGTATGAAATAAAGTATGAATAAAGAGGCAAAAGAGGATGAGTGGAGAGATGTGGAGCTGGAGAGAGTTGTGACAGAGGGAACCACCACGGAGGAGATAACGGAGGGAACAGTGAGGGAGAACATGGCAGGAGGCCCCAACATGCTCACCAGGATGTAGGGCCATGGCACAGTCGATAAAAGAATAGGTGGACCTTTGGTAAATGGGCCAGGCAGAAGCCGTGGGACAACCAACTCAGATGGAGCCATTAGAGGTGGGGACCTAGGCAGAGCCGAAAACCCAAGGCAAGACCACTGCACTGGAGGGCAAAGGCAGAACCATAGGGGTGGAGGGACAAAGCATAGCCGTAGGATCGGAAGACTGTGGTGCAAACAGGGTGATAACTGACCAATGTGGAGTCAGAGGGACGAGGGAGCCCGATACAGCTTGAGTGATAACTGCCCATGGTAGAGGGTGAGTTAAAGTCCGGGGCTTGGCACAAAGACAGAGGATCAACACCTATTAAATGCTGGTAATCTGGAAGCCAAAGGTGGACCCAAGGATTAAAGGGTGGCCAATGAAGGATGAGCCAAAGGGCTGAAAGGAGCCAGCGGACACAGGCCCCATTAACTAGATAGCATGGGTAGAGGAGGTGGGAGAAGGAGCATCAATGAGAGGCTTCATGCTGAGTTTGAGTTAGGGTTAGGGTTAGGAAATGAAGGGAAGGAAATCAGCCTGGAATGTCTAAACAGCTGGAGGGAACGGGCAACAGGATAATGAGAACACAAAATAAACCAAAACAGAATATAAACCTGACAAGTACTTTAAAATAATAAAAGAAAAAAAAAAGAAAAAGAAAAAATAAAGAAAGGGTTAGGATTTTACAAATAGGGTATTACAAATTACACAAAGTGGCATATGGGCACAACTACAATCATTAAAAAGGGTAGAAACAAAAAGGCTTTAAAAAACAGAACATCGAAACAGAAATATGGACCATAAACCTGTGATGCAGAGTCAGAGACGTTCGGATACATTTGCAGTATTATTTAATAGAGAATGGTCAGACAGGCAGTACTCAGAGAACAGTGCCAAGAATGTCAAAGGAAATCCAGAATCATAAACAATACCAGGCGGAGGTCGGGACAGGCAGCAGATGAAGAAACGAGAATCAATAAACAGTCAAGGGTCAGATAACAGGGAATCAATCAATGTAGAGTAACCATAACCCAAGCTTTACAATATTAGAAGGAGCAAACAATGGCATAAAAGGCAAACAGACAATGCAAGAATCAAGTGAAATGCATTTAAAAACATTAAATAAAGACCTAAATATACCATAAATGCAAAGACAGAGACCAAAAAAATTTCACAAAATAAAAATAAAAAGGATGAATAAAAAAAAAAAGGGACAAAGACAAACATAATCTTGAATGGAACCAATTAGTACAATATAAAAAAAAAAAAAAAAATAAAAACACTTAAGAAAAAAACAAACTTTGTCTTTGTGAGTGGGAGGCATACCCATATATTGTAGCTTAAGTGACTTTGATATGCACCTGCAGTTGATAGACTGTTGGGTTGCAGGGTTGAAATCTATCCTGGACAAGTCCCACACACCGAAGTACCACCCAAGTCCAACACAAGTCCCACACACCCGAGTCCAATTGTTGAACACTTAAAAAGAAAGTTCTCCACATTCATGAAAGTTCATGAAAATTAATGAAGTAGCCAGTGAACCCGATAGCCATTCCATCAAGAAAAAGAAAAAAAATCAAATAGGTTAAATGAAATCGCAGCATCAGATAAAAATACAAATGGGTACAAGAGCATAGAGAAAAATCACAAAGCAGAAAAAGGGCAAAATAAGACAGCCACTAATGCTAACATACAGAAGGCAGTCAGAGAATGAAAACAAGTGCATAAATATAAAAAGAAAACACAAACCATTTCTATTTTTCTAAAACAATTGCGTTTTGTATTGAAATGTACTGTATAAACTGTTTTGTCTTTACTGGGCATAAAATATTCAATGGGACAGGATAGGCATAAAACAGCATAAATAAGGCAATGAGCATAAACGAAAGATGTATGGAAAACTTTAAATAAAAATTGCAAAGACAAGCAGTAAGAAATACAAGATGGGGTGGAATGCACAAATACAAAAGGGACATTGAAACAATGAACACAGACAAACAAGTCTTAAATTGGATACATGGGGTGAAGGTGAAGGCATAAACACAAAGCAGCAATGCAATAAAGCAGCAGTATTTCACAGAAATTAAAGTTATGACAGTCAATAAATGATTTGCTCGTAAATGCCTACTGGGCAAACTATTAAATGGTTCAATATTAAGAACAAATAAGATCTTAATTCAATGTTCAAATATTTAAGTGAATTGCACAAATCCAAAGGACTCAAATATTTAGGCTTAAAATAAAACAAATCCATATACACCTGTTAGGTACACAAATACAGTCCTTATTTGAACACCATTCACGATTTGTGTGGGATGTAGCTAAATGTTGCTCACCCTTTTCCTGTGACAATAAAAAAGCAATTAAGTAATTCCTCAGATTCACACATCGTTGGTGTATAAAACAAGCTACAATTAAACTAACAGGAAAAATGAAATAAAAAGAAACCAGTGAAGACTATAGAAATGCAAGAACAGAAAAACAGACAAACACAATATATGTGGAACGATGCGGTTGCAACATAGGAGGAAGCAGGATCCACGTGCAGTAGTCATTTATTAAATTAACCCTAAACTTGACAAATTCAAATTCAAACTCCGACTCCGACTAGGAAACACGACTTGGGAACAGAACAACCGACATTCAACATCAAGAACTCACAAAGACTGAACAAGACACAGGGCTTCAATACATGGGCCAACAAGCTTAACAAGATAAGGGGGCTTGGTTAATCAGAAACACCTGGGAAGACTAATAAACAAGAAAAACTACAAAGGACTACAAAACATGGCACAGGACAGGAAATGACAAAAAGTCCACACAAGACAAGGGGAATAAAATACAGGAATTATGACAATATGCCAAACCTGGACAGTTCCTATCCTCAAACCGTTTGTCTTCAATCTCTTGATACAGCTCCTCACTTCCATGTCACAATCAAACTCTTGATTGGGTCATTACATTTAAGCTTAATATAATTTTTATGAAAATAGAAAAGAAAACAGAAAAGGTAGAAATCTGCAAGACGAATTAAGTACAACTGAAAAATAAACAACATTAAAATAAATGTCTTACTCTCACTTCAGTTGGTTCTTCACTCTCCAAACTACATCACAGACTGACAATCCTGTGCAGGATCAGGCTGTGGGCATTTATACTATTGGCCACAACCATTGACAGAAATGTAAGCAACCAGGAATTAGATTCAACAAACAACCAAATCTCAATATAATACATTTCTGTACATGCCCTAATCCACAAATTAATATAACAGACATACATACTGTATCTCATCATTGAAAAACTGTTACATTTTAAAACAAACATTCCCCTTCATCTTCTACACTTGGTTTCTCCCAAATTCCAAGATGCACCACAGTATAGATATAAAAGTTAATTCCAGAAGCAGTTTTGGGCTGCGTTCGAAACCGCATACTCAATGAGTAGGTACTTAATTTCAATAAGTACTTAACGAGCGCTAAAAGAGTAGGTACTTTATAGCCAGATCTCGTTGAGTATGAATGCGAACCGGACATCTGCCATGTTGACATTATCATGTGACCTACATGAAATATAGTTATCACACGCGCAACAACTTAAAAGATTTGAACGACACGTTTAAATATCTATCTGTAAATATCTTGATATTGATTAAACTTGCTCATTTTGTGTCTTTAATATGACATCATCCGAAACAGTAAAATGTATATTTTTATTTGTGTACATTCAAAATGACTACAAAATATCATGCCATTGAAAAATAAATAAAACAACATGATGCGCTGCTTTGGCGCGTCTTGGTCTCCTTCAAGATCTTTCTGGCGCTCACCAAAAATGAACTAAAATACAGCGAATAGCCTTCTTGGCGCGCCTACTTTTGAAAGTCAACATTTAGATTATTTAACGTTAAATGCATTATATATGCCTGAGTCACTTTGGAATAAATCACAGCGTGTTTCATGATAAAATGTGACTTACAGTCCGAAAAATAGGCTACAGTATAGGTTATAGCAAATTCAGACCAACTGCTGGTCTACACAGAGAGAAAGCCCTGTCTAGGCTCTTCTGTTGTGCCGAGCCATTCGTTAGTCTAGTTGTTTGATGAGAAAATTAAATGTAGCCTATAGTTGCAATACACGCGTTAAGTTTTGTAAGCTCCGTGCAACTGCAGCAGCGGAGCACTATTATCACTAGAATATTAGAAATCTAATACTCAAGCTGTTTTCTCATTTTTCTACTCTTAATATTAAATAAAAAAACGACTGAGCGAAAGATACACGGATTCTCTTGAACCACCACCACGTTTGCAGTAGAAAACTACTGCAGTGCAGCCAAAATGCTCTGTTCGACTTTTCTGAGATCCTTTACTCTTCCCTGTGGATGACCTGTGACCTACTTTCTGTAAGATCTGAATTTTGGGTTTGAATTTTTGAGATTGAATTTTAGAAAACTGAATTTGAAGTTCCGAATTTCTTCGTCTTGAAAACTTGAATCTGTATTTTTTTAAACTGAATATTTGCAATATAAGAATTCAGAACAAAAAAAACTAGCTGTTTGAAAATACATGTCTATAAAATTCAGCCATAAAAACATTTCAATTTGTTAAATTTCAAATGTTCAATATTCGTTTAAAAAAAAAAAAATTCAGAACTATTTAAACTACCACCTAAAATTCAATTTTGTTAGATTTCACTTGTAAATAATTCAAATTTACACAATTCAAATTCAAATCATATTGTCATATTTTAAGCTCCATAAAATACCAACTATTTCAATTGTAACTGTAACAGAATACAGTTACTCATAATTTGTATTCTGAATACGTAACGTCGGTACATGTATTCCGTTACTCCCCAACACTGTGTGTGTGTGTGTGTGTGTGTGTGTGTGTGTGTGTGTGTGTGTGTGTGTGAGAGACTTTGTAACGCAAAGTTGAGATGTTGTTGCCCAGGCCCTCGTCCCCCTCTCTCTCTGTCTCTCTCTCTCTCTCTCTCTCTCTCTCTCTGTCTCTCTCTCTCTCTCTCTCTCTCTATGCTATATGAGAGTGCTATACTTGCTGCATTAGAACGGATTGCACAGTCCAGGGATATCAACATTCCTGACTCTGTATCGGCTCTTGTGAGTATTAGCCTAAGTCTGGAAAAGCTAGTAACCATCAAGAAATATTATATGAAATCTTGTTTATAAATTCAAGAGTATCCAGACAAGGGAAAGTATTACATGTGGATACCAGCGCACATACAGGGAAATGAGAAAGTTGATAAACTGGCAAAAAAGGCCACAAAGAAAGAGCATGTTGACATTGAAAATAAATGCTCAAAATCAGAAGGCAAGAGTCTAGTGTGGAAAAAGGTACTGGAAATATAGAAACATCAATGGGATCATGAAAGTAGGAAGATTGACATGATTCAGAATTAAGTAGCATTATAAGAGATGACAATAAAGGGAAAGAACAGGTTGTAATGAATAGACTACTGTAAGTTAGCTGTAGCTCTTCGTATAGGAAAACATCCCACAGGTCAAAGTGACTGAAACAGTTAGGCACACTTTCATGCAGGACATTTACACAAGAAAGACAAGAGTTGAAACATCATTTACAAGAAATTGATATAGGATAGGCCTAATGTAAAAAAAAAAAAAAATTGAATGCGGAAATATTGTACAAGGGAGGAAATATTTGTTTCGTTTTTTAAGGAGGACTGGACTGGAAAGACGAATATAAGTGTGATGACAAGCTAATAGACAGCAGGTGGCAGTAATGCAACTCACTGGATGCCAACTGCCTTAAAACACCAAGGAAGAAGAACAACAACAACAGAGTGATGGATGAGGTCACGCGCTTTCTCCGCTGTTTACCTGAGAAAAACTTGTAAACATGTTCTGGATGTAAACATGTTCTGCGTGTTCTGGAGGAGAAGCGGCGCGCGCAGAGGCGTGTGCACGAGACTGCCTGGCGCGAGCAGAGGCGTGTGCACGAGACAGCCCGAGGTGCGCGTGAGATTCGCTCCCAGTCCCACAGGTGAAACATACTAAACATATCATATCATAAGCAGAATATCATATGAACACAGATAGAGGAGAATAAACACGGACAGGCTGAGAGAGTGAGAATAAAGTTAGATAGAGACTGTGATAGAGTGAGATAGAGACTGTGAGAGAGACTGTGATAGAGTGAGGTAGACTGTGATAGAGTGAGATAGAGTGAGGTAGACTGTGATAGAGTGAGGTAGACTGTCAAGTCAAGTCAAGTCATTTTCATTTATATAGCGCTTTTAACAATGTAGATTGTCTCAAAGCAGCTTTACAGAGATAAATGTATAATATAACGTAAGATTGTTTTGGCTTTATAGCGGTTCTTTAATAAAGTTATTTTCCAGCTAAAGTTAGTTTTGATTGATTCGCTTCCGTCGCAACGATCATTTGTTTTTAAATTAGGGGCCGCCAAGACGACACCATTCTCTCTACACAGACTTTAAACGCGAACCTGTGAGAAACGCTGATGGCGTTCAGATGCGCATTAAGAACGGGTTCTATAGTTATGTGCGTTTGAATATATGTGTGCAGGTTTGGAATTCCCTACAAACCAAACCTAAACAAATTACTGGTGTTTCCTTATAGTTTTGATTCAGAATTTTATTTTATTTTATCAATTCGGGGTAGATACGCAAATTGAGTTTTCCCGACGACGCGTTATCTGTAGAGTGGGAAAGGGATCCTCCATAGGGAGAGACTAGTTGGCCCTTCAGCACTGCGTTGACACCGGGTCCAGGCGAAGGTCCTTCATCAGATCTGGAAACGGCCTGGATCCGGCAGGCTGCGGGAAAACCTTGGGATAAACAAAGACACTAAAATTAGCGTAGATGCCATTCTTCTCATGATGTAACAAGTACATCAGGATTTATGGGAAGTGTTCCCGGTTCCAGCTGACCTAATCTATGCAGCCTAACATTGAATTATAGAAGTCTATAATGTATTATGTGAACACTATGTCAAAGAGATGTGTCTTTAATCTAGATTTGAACTGACAGACTGTGTCTGCTTCCCGGACAATGGTAGGAAGGCTGTTCCAAAGTTTTGGTGCTAAATAGGAAAAGGATCTACCGCCAGCAGTCGATTTAGATATTCTAGGTATTATCAACTGGCCGGAATTTTGAGATCGCAATAGACGTGAAGGAGTATAATGCGTTAAGAGCTCGCTCAAGTACTGCGGAGCTAAACCATTTAGTGCTTTGTAAGTAATCAGCAATATTTTAAAATTGATGCGATGTTTAATAGGGAGCCAGTGCAGTTTTGACAGAACCGGGCTAATATGGTCATACTTCCTGGTTCTGGTAAGAACTCGAGCTGCTGCGTTTTGAACTAGCTGTAGTTTGTTTATTAAGCGTGCAGGGCAACCACCCAGTAGAGCATTACAATAATCTAGCCTTGAGGTCATGAACGCATGAACTAATTGTTCCGCATTTGTCAATGAGAGCATATGACGTAATTTAGATATATTTTTAAGATGGAAAAATGCGGTTTTACAGATACTAGACACGTGACTTTCAAATGAAAGATTGGTATCAAAGAGCACACCCAGGTTCCTAACCGACGACGAAGACTTAACAGAGCAGCCATCAAGTGTTAGACAGTATTCTAGGTTATTACGTGAGGAAGTTTTTTGTCCAATAATTAGAATCTCTGTTTTTTCAGAATTTAGAAGTAGGAAATTACGAGTCATCCAATTTTTTATATCAGCTATGCATTCTGTTAATTTAGTGAATTGGTAAGTTTCGTTAGGTTTTGAAGAAATATAGAGCTGAGTATCGTCGGCATAACAGTGGAAGCTAATTCCATGCTTCCTAATGATATCTCCAAATGGCAGCATGTACAGAGTGAACAGCAGCGGTCCTAGTACTGAGCCCTGTGGTACGCCATACTGAACTTGTGATTGATAAGACATCTCTTCATTTACTGCTACAAACTGATAACGGTCAGATAAGTATGATTTAAACCATGCTAGTGCAATTCCACTAATGCCAACATAGTTTTCTAGTCTATTTAAAAGAATGTTGTGGTCAATGGTGTCAAACGCAGCACTAAGATCGAGTAACACTAATAGAGAGACACAACCACGATCGGATGATAAGAGCAAATCATTTGTTACTCTAACGAGAGCAGTCTCAGTACTATGGTACGGTCTAAATCCAGACTGAAAATCCTCGCAGATATCATTTCTTTCTAGAAAGGAACATAGTTGTGAAGATACTGCCTTTTCTAGTATCTTTGACAGAAAAGGTAGATTCGAGATCGGCCTGTAATTGACTAATTCTGATGGATCAAGTTGCATTTTTTTAACAAGCGGTTTAATCATAGCCAGCTTAAAGTTTTTTGGTACGTATCCTAGAGACAAAGAGGAATTAATGATATTAAGAAGAGGATCTATGACCTCTGGAAGCATCTCTTTCAGTAGCTTAGTCGGTATAGGGTCTAACATACATGTTGTAGATTTAGATGATTTAACGAGTTTAGTAAATTCTTCCTCTCCTATAGCAATGAATGAATCAAATTTTTCCTCAGGGAGACTACAATGCACTGCCTGATGCGATACTGTAGTAGACGGTTGCATAGTTATAATTTTATCCCTGATATTATCAATCTTATAAGTGAAGAAGTTCATAAAGTCATTACTGCTGTGCTGCTTGGAACCTTCTGTGTTTGAAGCTTTCTTTTTCGTTAGTTTAGCCACTGTTTCAAATAAATACCTAGGATTATGTTTATTTTCTTCTAATAGGTTTGAAAAATAAGCAGATCTAGCAGCTTTTAAAGCCTCTCTGTAAGCAATCGAGCTCTCTTTCCATGAAATGCGAAATACCTCTAATTTTGTTTTCTTCCAGTTGCGCTCCATTTTTCTGGCTGCTCTCTTGAGGGCCCGAGTGTGCTCGTTGTACCACGGCGTTGGATTATTTTCTTTAATCTTCTTTAAGCGCAAAGGAGCAACTGTGTCTAAAGTGCTGGAAAAGAGAGAGTTAAACGTTTCTGTTGCAATATCAAGTTTTTCTAAGCTATCCGGGATGCTGAGATGATGAAACTGATCAGGAAGATTATTAATAAAGCAATCTTTAGTAGCAGAAGTGATAGGTCTAACATATTTGTAACACGGAGTCGGCTTTGCAGCCTTGGCTAAATGTAATTTACACGAGACTAGATAATGATCTGAGATGTCATCGCTCTGCTGCAGAATTTCAACGGCATCAACATCTATTCCATGTGATATTATTAGATCTAGAGTATGATTACGACGATGAGTAGGTCCTGACACGTGTTGTCTAACTCCAATTGAGTTTACAATGTCTTTAAATGCCAAACCCAATGCATCTTTTTCATTATCGATGTGTATATTAAAATCACCAACAATTAGTACTTTATCTGCAGCCAATACTAACTCTGATAGAAAGTCCGCAAATTCTTTGATAAAGTCTGTATGGTGCCCTGGTGGCCTGTATACAGTAGCCAGCACAAATCTCAAACGTGATTTATCATTTTTACTATATATTTTTACATTCAGCACTAACACTTCAAAAGAATTATATTCGAAACTTGATTTCTTAGTGGTTTTGAAAATATTACTATAAATTACAGCAACACCACCCCCTTTGCGTTTAAGACGAGGTTCATGTTTATAACAGTAATCTTGCGGGGTGGACTCATTTAAAGTAATGTAATCGTTTGGTTTTAGCCAGGTTTCTGTCAAACACAGCACATCTAGGTTATTATCTGAAATCATATCATTAACAATGAGTGCTTTTGAAGTAAGCGATCGAATATTCAGCAACCCAAGCTTTAGCATTTGCTCATCTGTATTATAGCTGTTTTTTATTTGTTGAACATCAATTAAATTTTTAACCTTAGATGGGTTTAAACATTTTTTGGATTTCCAAAATCGGGGAACAGACACAGTCTCTATATGATGATAGCTAGGTGAAAGAGGCTCTATGTGATAGGATTTATCTGACCTGGGTGACGCGAGGCCGCTAGCAGACGGTTGGTTTAGCCAGTCTGTCTGCTTCCTGACCTGGTGCCCAATTTGTCATGTTTGAGCTCTAAGACTATGAGCCATATTACTAGATAGAAGAGCAGCACCATCCCAGGAGGGATGAATACCATCTCTTTTCAACAGGTCAGGTTTGCCCCAAAAACTTTTCCAATTGTCTATGAATTCTATATTATTACACGGACACCACTCAGACAGCCAGCGATTCAGTGAACACAATCTACTAACTATCTCATCACTCCTGCGAACAGGAAGGGGGCCAGAGCAGATTACAGTGCCTGACATCGTACTTGCAAGTTCACACACCTCTTTAATATTAATTTTGGTGATCTCCGACTGGCGGAGTCGAACATCATTAGTGCCGACATGAATAATGATCTTAGAGAATTTACGATTAGCATTAGCCAGCACTTTTAAATTTGCTTTGATGTCAGGCGCTCTGGCTCCCGGCAAACATGTGACTATGTTCGCTGGTGTCTCTATTTTCACGTTCCGTGTGATCGAATCACCAATTACTAGGGCACAATCAACAGAATTCTCAGTGGGTGTTTCACTGAGCGGGGCAAATCGATTTGTTGTGGTAATCGGAACGGAAGAGTGGTTTTTTGATCCGCGACTAGAGCGATCCCTCACTGTCACCCATTTGCCCGGCTGCACAGGCTCTACTTCAGCTGGAACCGAATCATGTAAAGAGTTCACTATGCTAGGCGCATCCAAAATAGTATCTAAAGCTCTAGCACTCTTACTATCCTCAATTAAAGTTTGGATGCGTGTCTCTAATTCTGAAATCTTCTCTGTCAGCCTAACTGTCTCCTTACATTTATCACATATAAATCCTACATTGCCAACAGAGAAGTCTATGCTAAACATGTGACATGAAGTGCAGGTGACAATAACAGGACAAGACATTACTCACCGTGTTTGTTGACTGATTATTACTTACCTGAGCTTTTGAACTCAAAGGCGCGAGCGCGCGAGAGAAAAATAAATAAATAAAACAGCTGAGCGCACGGGTGGCGCGTTAACAGGCTAGCAGTAGCGAATTAGCGTGTTGTGTTAGTAGTAAGTTAACGGAAGCTAGCGATGTCAATCTGAGATGTTGGGTAAGCTGTATTTAGTATAAACAACTACAAATTGTAGTAAATGATGGTTCAAAACAAAGAAATACGAGGCTAAGACGAGCTTACAGCACCGAAGCAAACACACTCACAGCAGGCAGCGAGGCAGACAGGAGCAATCGATCAGCGACTGTGATAGAGTGAGGTAGACTGTGATAAAGTGAGATAGAGACTATGAGAGAGTGAGGTAGACTGAGAGAGACTGAGCGAGTGAGGTAGACTGTGAGAGAGACTGAGCAAGTGAGGTAGACTGTGAGAGAGACTGAGTGAGTGAGGTAAACTGTGATACAGTGAGGTAGACTGTAATAGAGAGAGAGACTGTGAAAGAGTGAGGTAGACTGTGAGCGAGTGAGGTAGACTGTGAGCGAGTGAGGTAGACTGTGAGCGAGTGAGAGAGACTGAGCGAGTGAGGTAGACTGTAATAGAGAGAGAGACTGTGAGAGAGTGAGAGAGACTGTGAAAGAGTGAGGTAGACTTGCAGTTCATTGTTGAAGCCTGTTATCGTTCAGGGTTTGAGAGACTGTGATAGAGAGTTGACATAGAATGTGATGGAGTGAAAGAGACAGCGATAGAGTGAGATAAACCTGTTGTTAAAGCCTGTTTAACTCTACTTCAGGGTTTCTTCACCTCGGGGGTCTCCGCACGGCTCTGTATAATTACTTGTTCGCGAAGCAGCGCCGCGGCACGTTCATCCTGCGGCTCGAGGACACGGACCGCGATCGCCTGGTGCCTGGAGCCGCGGACGCCATTGAGGACATGCTGGAGTGGGCAGGTATACTCCCTATACTGTTCACTGCACTCACTATACCCACTATACTCTTCTCTGCACTCACTATACTCTTCTCTGCACTCACTATACTCACTATACTCTTCACTGCACTCACTATACTCTTCTCTGCACTCACTATACTCACTACACTCTTCACTGCACTCACTATACTCTTCTCTGCACTCACTATACTCACTACACTCTTCACTGCACTCACTATACTCTTCTCTGCACTCACTATACTCACTATACTCTTCACTGCACTCACTATACTCTTCTCTGCACTCACTATACTCACTACACTCTTCACTGCACTCACTACTGCACTCATTATACTCTCCACTGCACTCACTATACTCTCCACTGCACTCACTGCACTCTCCACTGCACTCACTATACTCTTCACTGCACTCTCCACTGCACTCACTATACTCTTCACTGCACTCACTATACTCTCCACTGCACTCACTATACTCTTCACTGCACTCTCCACTGCACTCTCCACTGCACTCACTATACTCTTCACTGCACTCACTATGCTCTTCACTGCACTCACTATACTCTTCACTGCACTCACTATACTCTTCACTGCACTCACTATACTCTTCACTGCACTCACTATGCTCTTCACTGCACTCACTATACTCTTCACTGCACTCACTATACTCTTCACTGCACTCACTATGCTCTTCACTGCACTCACTATACTCTTCACTGCACTCACTATGCTCTTCACTGCACTCACTATGCTCTTCACTGCACTCACTATACTCTTCACTGCACTCACTATACTCTTCACTGCACTCACTATGCTCTTCACTGCACTCACTATGCTCTTCACTGCACTCACTATACTCTTCACTGCACTCACTATGCTCTTCACTGCACTCACTATACTCTTCACTGCACTCACTATACTCTCCACTGCGCTCACTACTGCACTCACTATACTCTTCACTGCACTCACTATACTCTCCACTGCACTCAATACTGCACTCACTATACTCTCCACTGCACTCTCCACTGCACTCACTATACTCTTCACTGCACTCACTATACTCTCCACTGCACTCACTACTGCACTCACTATACTCTTCACTGCACTCACTATACTCTTCACTGCACTCACTATACTCTTCACTGCACTCACTATACTCTCCACTGCGCTCACTATACTCTCCACTGCACTCAATACTGCACTCACTATACTCTCCACTGCACTCTCCACTGCACTCACTATACTCTTCACTGCACTCACTACTGCACTCACTATACTCTCCACTGCACTCACTACTGCACTCACTATACTCTTCACTGCACTCACTATACTCTCCACTGCACTCACTACTGCACTCACTATACTCTCCACTGCACTCACTACTGCACTCTTCACTGCACTCACTACTGCACTCACTATACTCTCCACTGCACTCACTACTGCACTCACTATACTCTTCACTGCACTCACTATACTCTCCACTGCACTCACTACTGCACTCACTATACTCTTCACTGCACTCACTATACTCTCCACTGCACTCACTACTGCACTCACTATACTCTTCACTGCACTCACTATACTCTCCACTGCACTCACTACTGCACTCACTATACTCTCCACTGCACTCACTACTGCACTCACTATACTCTCCACTGCACTCACTACTGCACTCTTCACTGCACTCACTATACTCTCCACTGCACTCACTACTGCACTCACTATACTCTTCACTGCAGACTGCCCTCCAGCAGTAAGTCTAAGTCAGTGTGTGTGTGTGTGTGTGTGTGTGTGTGTGTGTGTGTGTGTGTGTGTGTAGGAATCCCCCCAGATGAGAGCAGTCGCAGAGGAGGGCATTATGGGCCATATGTTCAGTCTGAGCGGCTCCATCTCTACTCACAGGCCGCATCATCACTGCTCCACACAGGCCACGCCTACTACTGCTTCTGCACTAATCAGAGGCTGGAGCTGCTGAAGAGGGAGGC
This sequence comes from Rutilus rutilus, assembly GCA_021464565.1. Classification (NCBI taxonomy): domain Eukaryota; kingdom Metazoa; phylum Chordata; class Actinopteri; order Cypriniformes; family Leuciscidae; genus Rutilus; species Rutilus rutilus. The sequence continues at coordinate 733,973 of JAJAQA010000002.1, forward strand.
GCAGCGCAGTGGACACCCACCGCGGTAAACACCCACCGCGGTAAACACACACACATCATGGTAAACTCACACACCTGCTACGGTAAACTCACACACGCTCCGCTGTAAACACACTTACAACACACGTACCTGTGGTGTAAACACACACAAACCGCGGTAAACACACACACAAACACCTCGGTAAACTCACACACCTGCTGCGTTAAACTCACACATGCTCCGCTGTAAACACACACTTACAACACACGTACCTGCGGTGTAAACACACACAAACCGCGGTAAACACACACACAAACCGCGGTAAACACACACACAAACACCGCGGTAAACTCATACACGCTCCGCTGTAAACACACACTTACAACACACGTACCTGCGGTGTAAACACACACAAACCGCGGTAAACACACACACAAACCACGGTAAACACACACACAAACACCACGGTAAGCTCACACACGCTCCGCTGTAAACACACACTTACAACACACGTACCTGTGGTGTAAACACACACAAACCGCGGTAAACACACACACAAACACCGCGGTAAACTCACACACCTGCTGTGGTAAACTCACACACGTACCGCTGTAAACACACACTTACAACACACACTTACAACACACACGTACTGCGGTGTAAACACACACAAACCACGGTAAACACACACACAAACACCACGGTAAACTCACACACCTGCTGCGGTAAACTCACACACGTACCGCTGTAAACACACACGGACAACACACACGTACTGCGGTAAACACACGTAGCACGTAATCACCACTTAATAACATGTTATATTTCCCTTGTCAGAAGAGTACTTAATTTAAGAACCTCACACATGAAGCAGAGTTAACAATCTTTTCACATTTGGAAGCAAAACCTTCCATCCAGTATATCCACCCAATATTAAAGTCCAGAGTTACTACAAATGTCCTTGGTTCATCACACCATTGTAGATGTTTGGATGTATGAAGAATGTAATCCAAGTTCATCCAACAAAGACTAATCCAAAGAACAGCGGCAGTTCGTAAAGCAGTTCAGATATAATCCACAATTGAAGAGAATAACAAATGTCATACTTGAACCAGTTAAGATGTCCTTAAAATCAAGGAGATACCTTGCCAATGATTCAGCTGATTCCAGCCCAGCAAACACCTTCTTCAGATCTTGGAAGTGTTGCTGAAGTCTCTGGAGTGTATGACAACGCCAGCAGCCATATCAACCCTGTAGCCCAAGACTGGTTGCCCACTGAAGCTAAGCAGGGCTGAGCCTGGTTAGTACCTGGATGGGAGACCTACTAGGAAAACCAGGTTGCTGCTGGAAGAGGTGTTAGTGAGGCCAGCAGGGGGTGCTCACCCTGTGGTCTGTGTGGGTCCTAATGCCCCAGTATAGTGACGGGGACACTATACTGCCAAAAGAGCACCGTCCTTCGGATGAGACGTTAAACCGAGGTCCTGACTCTCTGTGGTCATTAAAAATCCCAGGATGTCCTTCGAAAAAGAGTAGGGGTGTAACCCCGGCATCCTGGCCAAATCTGCCCCTTGGCCTCTGTCCATCATGGCCTCCTAATCATCCCCATATACTGATTGGCTTCATCACTGTCTCCTCTCCACCAGTAAGCTGGTGTGTGGTGGGCGTTCTGGCGCAATATGGCTGCCGTCACATCATCCAAGTGGATGCTGCACATTGATGGTGGTTGAGGAGATTCCCCCTTCTATGTAAAGCGCTTTGAGGTCTCAGAAAAAGCGCTATATAAATGTAACAAATTATTATTATTATTATTATTATTATAACGTCGTTTATATGTACACACAAAAAAACATTTGCCAATAAGATCTTGTAGAACTTTGTTCATCAGCCTTTGGAACATTGCTCCAGTATTTGTCAACCCAAATGGTAGGCAAAGAAACTCATACTGGTTGTACTTTGTAACAAAAGCAGTTTTTTGGATGCTACTTTCGTCCATCACCACTTGCCAGTATCCAGTCTTGAGGTCTAGGGTACTGAATACTGTTGCTCCATTGTCAGACTCCAAGAGATCTTGTTTCTGAGGCATGGGAAATCCATCCAGCGGGGTTTTGGCATTCAGTGCTCGATAATCCACACAGAAACGCATACCCCCATTCTTGTTGGGCACAAGCACTACTGGAGCTGCCCATGGGGATGTAGATGGCTGTATTATACCTTTACTCAGCATGGCTTTCCTCATCAATTAAGTTTTGCTTATTGACTGGAACAGGATATGCTCTTTTCTGTACTGGGATGGGGTCATTAGTTATGATCTGGTGCTAAATGATTTAGGCTTGACCTAAGGCATCTGTACAGACAGTTGGCCAACTAAACAGCATTTGGTCTGTGCATCCTTGCAGGGTACACTCCCAAGTAACTTTGCCTAATGCCCTCTGGATATGGCTGTTGGGAAGGGTAAATGTCTGTCCCCGACAGGACTGGCAAGACTCTGTTTCATCCTTCCATCTCCTCCACATTGACTCCTGGATTGAGTATGAGCTGCCTGTGTCCATAATGGCTTCACAAGATCGGTTACGCAAAGTCTCAAGGCAGCCTGCAGAATCTCCTCCTCAGACAGGAGAAGCTGGCGCTCGTGAGTGAGTGTGAGTGCGTGTAACGTGTGTGTGTGTCTCTCTCTCATTTTTCTCTCTCTCTCTCTCTCTCTCTCTCTCAGGTATGATAACCGCTGTCGACACCTGAGTCAGGAGCAGGTCCAGCAGAAGCTAGCGTCTGGTGTTCCCCCTGTGGTCCGCTTCCGGCTGGCCTCTGGCGCGGACCCGTTCCAGGACCTGGTGTTCGGCTGGACCCGTCATGAGGTGGCGTCGGTGGAGGGAGACCCGGTGATCCTGAAGGCCGACGGGTTTCCCACGTACCACCTGGCCAGCGTGGTGGACGACCACCACATGCGCATCAGTCACGTGCTGCGTGGCTCCGAGTGGCTGATCTCCAGCGCTAAACACCTGCAGCTGTTCCGCGCGCTAGCCTGGAGTCCGCCGGCGTACGCTCACCTCCCGCTGATGCTCAACCCCGACGGCAGCAAACTCTCCAAACGCCACGGACACACTCTCATCCAGAGCCTCCGAGAACAGGGCATGCTGCCCGAGAGCCTGCTGGACCTCGTCACACACGCCGGCTCAGGCTTCAGCAGTGAGTGACACACACACAAACACACACACAGCCTGCTGGACCTCGTCACACATGCCGGCTCAGGCTTCAGCAGTGAGTGACACACACACAAACACACACACAGCCTGCTGGACCTCGTCACACACGCCGGCTCAGGCTTCAGCAGTGAGTGATACACACACACACACACACACACACACACACACAGCCTGCTGGACCTCGTCACACACGTCGGCTCAGGCTTCAGCAGTGAGTGACACACACACACACACACACACACACACACACACACACACACACACACACACACACAGCCTGCTGGACCTCGTCACACACGCCGGCTCAGGCTTCAGCAGTGAGTGATACACACACACACACACACACACACACACACACACACACACACACACAGCCTGCTGGACCTCGTCACACACGCCGGCTCAGGCTTCAGCAGTGAGTGACACACACACAAACACACACACACACACAGCCTGCTGGACCTCGTCACACACGCCGGCTCAGGCTTCAGCAGTGAGTGACACACACACACACACACACACACACACACACACACACACACACACACACAGCCTGCTGGACCTCGTCACACACGCCGGCTCAGGCTTCAGCAGTGAGTGACACACACACACACACACACACACACACAGCCTGCTGGACCTCGTCACACATGCCGGCTCAGGCTTCAGCAGTGAGAGTAACACACACACACACACACACACAGCCTGCTGGACCTCGTCACACATGCCGGCTCAGGCTTCAGCAGTGAGAGTAACACACACACACACACACACACACAGCCTGCTGGACCTCGTCACACATGCCGGCTCAGGCTTCAGCAGTGAGTGACACACACACACACACACACACACACACACACACACACACACACACACACACACACACACACACACACACACACACACACACAGCCTGCTGGACCTCGTCACACATGCCGGCTCAGGCTTCAGCAGTGAGAGTAACACACACACACAGATCATCAGATGTTGTTGTTTCTGCAGGTAATCGTATCGGTCGACGTCTGGATGAATTAATCCAAGAGTTTAACATTTCGAAGATCACAACGCATTCGGCTCTGCTGGATCTGGACAAACTCAGCGAGTTCAACAGGTTTGTTTTGTTCCCTAAATAACTCTGTCAAACGTCCAGGTTTATAGTGAGTGTGTGAGAATAGCGTGCGTTAGTTTCACACCTGCAAACTTGTCGCTTTTCGCCGACAATCGCCGTTTTCTTGGTCAATTGCTGCCCTTCATCTTCCCTTGTTGTACAGCCTACCGAAGTTAATGAAAAGTTTATGATCATAATAATATTTAAGTTGTACCGGCAAAAGTGCGTGTTCAGTGCTGTTCGCGAGTGACTAACCGCTTACGTTTCTGTGGTAGCCTAGAGCTCTCCTGCACTGGGATGCAAGCAGCTGCAGCTTCTTTAAGTGGCGAAAACCATTTTTAGAACAGCAGCGAAAATGTGAAAGTAGGCTATATAAACTTTAATATATATTTTATTGAAACGGTGCTTTACTGTTCAAAGAGACATTTCGAAACATGTCACCTAGCCTACTTTCACTTTTGCCGCACAGACCCTTTTATGTCCTATAAATGTGTCGTATTGTTGATAATCCGCGCAGATTTCAGTTGACCGTTCTGAAGTTATTAATAACAAAACATGAATGAATGAGAAAGAAAAGAATATTGAAAATAAATATTAAAAGCGCGATAAGTCGCGAAAGAGAACTGACTGACAGGATGCTGTGCACGCGCTCCGAGCGCAACACGGACAAGCATAGTAGCCTTTGTCTTCAGTTGCGCGCCTAAACGGTCAAATAAACACAGAAATATATCAAAATGCCAAGTCGAGTATTCACGTAAACACTGTAGATGCAAGTACTGTGTGCATTCTTTCTCTCTCTCTCTCTCACACTCACACTCACACTCTCTCACACTCACACACACACACGTTTTTTACTCTGAGGAGTTTGCAGGTCTGTAGTATAGTGGTTGAGTGAGTATAGTGTGTGTGTGTGTGTGTGTGTGTGTGTGTGTGTGTGTGTAGAGCTGCCAACTCTCACGCATTCACCGTGAGACCCACGCGACTGGCGCTTTTCACACACTCTCACGCCACACATCCATTTCCTCACACACAGAAGAATGGAAAAGCAAAGAGGACACGGAGACCGACAGACTAGAGCAGTTACTTACAGGTCACTGCTCTCAGATTCTGTACATTTTATTACGAAATTCAAACAATAAATACCGTTTTGGCGCTTGTAAATGTGACGTGACAGATCCCTAGCGCACGTGACCCGATCATCTCTACTAGCTAAGAGTAAATAAACACGAACACTGTTGAAAGATACAGTTCAACTTAACGAAATGTATATTCCTCATACATAATATCGATCAATCAGTGTTTTTCATCCGCGTGAAGAGGTCAGTAACACAGCTGGAGAACAATTATATCACATTTACCTCAGGAAAGCCATTTAATGACCGTAATATAGGCTATAGCACGTTAGTTGGCTAGAAAAAAGAGCTATCGAGAGTATTTAGCTAAATATGTAGGCTACTATATCACATATGTATTATATTTTTACTTATATCATTAAATAAAGTAATTATAATAAAAAATCCATTAAATCATATTAAATCAAATCACAAGAACTGAATTGAAGTCGTGAAATTTGTATCAAACAATAATAAAAAAGCGTAGCTTACCAGAAATTGTACCATGTAAACATTGTAACATGTTGTCACTAAACCTAATAAAATTCAGTTTAGTTACTAAAATGTTTTGACAAACACAATACACTTATTGTGATGCAAGATTTTACATCCCCCCCCAATGATGTGTGTGTGTGTGTGTGTGTGACGCAGGGTTCATCTGCAGCGCCGGATCGAGGATCAACACGCGTGTGTGGAGCTGCAGGACGAGCTGAGACAGCGACTGCTTCACACACACGGCTCTGACATCAGCGACCACACCGTTCTGGAGCCGCACTACATACACAGAGTCCTGCAGCTGCGCAAGGTACTGAACACCTGTGTGTGTGTGTGTGTGTGTGTGTGTGAGTATAGTGCGTGTGTGTGAGTACAGTGTGTGTGTGAGTATAGTGAGTGTGTGTGAGTATAGTGAGTGTGTGTGAGTATAGTGAGTGTGTGTGAGTGAGTGTGAGTGTGTGTGAGTATAGTGAGTGTGTGTGAGTATAGTGAGTATAGTGAGTGTGAGTGAGTGAGTGAGTGTGTGTGTGAGTGTGAGTGAGTGTGTGTGAGTATAGTGAGTGTGTGTGAGTATAGTGAGTGTGTGTGAGTATAGTGAGTGTGTGTGAGTATAGTGAGTGTGTGTGTGAGTGTGTGTGAGTACAGTGAGTGTGTGTGTGAGTATAGTGCGTGTGTGTGAGTATAGTGCGTGTGTGTGAGTATAGTGCGTGTGTGTGAGTATAGTGTGTGTGAGTATAGTGAGTGTGTGTGAGTATAGTGAGTGAGTGTGTGAGTATAGTGAGTGTGTGAGTAGAGTGTGTGTGTGTGTGTGTGTGTGTGTGTGTGTGTGTGTGTGTGTGTGTGTGTGTGTGTGTGTGTGAGAGTATAGTGCGTGTGTGTGTGAGTGTGTGTGAGTATAGTGAGTGTGTGTGAGTATAGTGAGTGTGTGTGTGAGTGTGTGTGAGTAGTGAGTGTGTGTGAGTACAGTGAGTGTGTGTGTGAGTATAGTGAGTGTGTGAGTAGTGCGTGTGTGTGAGTATAGTGCGTGTGTGTGTGTGTGTGTGTGTGTGTGTGTGTGTGAGTATAGTGAGTGTGTGTGTGTGTGTGAGTATAGTGAGTGTGTGTGTGAGTATAGTGAGTGTGTGTGTGAGTATGGTGTGTGAGTATGGTGTGTGAGTATGGTGTGTGAGTATGGTGTGTGAGTATGGTGTGTGAGTATGGTGTGTGAGTATGGTGTGTGAGTATGGTGTGTGAGTGTGTGTGTGTGTGAGTATGTGTGTGTGTGAGTATGGTGTGTGTGTGTGTGTGTGTGTGTGTGAGTATGGTGTGTGTGTGTGTGTGTGTGTGTGTGTGTGTGAGTATGGTGAGTGTGTGTGTGTGTGTGTGTGAGTATAGTGAGTGTGTGTATAGTGAGTGTGTGTATAGTGAGTGTGTGTATAGTGAGTGTGTGTATAGTGAGTGTGTGTATAGTGAGTGTGTGTGAGTATAGTGAGTGTGTGTATAGTGAGTGTGTGTATAGTGAGTGTGTGTGAGTATAGTGAGTGTGTGTATAGTGAGTGTGTGTGAGTATAGTGAGTGTGTGTATAGTGAGTGTGTGTGAGTATAGTGAGTGTGTGTATAGTGAGTGTGTGTGAGTATAGTGAGTGTGTGTGAGTATAGTGAGTGTGTGTATAGTGAGTGTGTGTGAGTATAGTGAGTGTGTGTATAGTGAGTGTGTGTGAGTATAGTGAGTGTGTGTATAGTGAGTGTGTGTGAGTATAGTGAGTGAGTGTGTGTGAGGTGCTGAACATCTGCCCGTGTGTGTGTCTCAGGGTCACATCTGTTCTCTGCGGGAGCTGCTGGATCAGTCGTATTCCTACCTGTGGATCCGTCCGGGAGTCTCGAGTCAGCAGCTGAAGGACGAGAGCGTGGAGGCGGCCGACATCGCAGCGGCCGTCATACAGTGAGTATACGCATACGTGTTATCAGTGTGTTGACGTGTCTGTGTGTGTGTGTGTGTGTTATTAACGTGTGTTTGTGGTCAGGCTGGTTGGAGCCGGTGGCTCGTTCTCATCCACAGAGCGACTGAACCGTGAGCTGAAGCTGATAGCCAGCAGACTGAACACCAAATACAGCAGTGTGATGAGAGTGCTGAGACTGGCCCTGAGCGCACAGCAGGTGTGAGGCTCACACACACACACACACACACACACACACACACACACACACACACTCACTATACTGAACACCAAATACAGCAGTGTGATGAGAGTGCTGAGACTGGCCCTGAGCGCACAGCAGGTGTGAGGCTCACACACACACACACACACACACACACACACACACACACTCACTATACTGAACACCAAATACAGCAGTGTGATGAGAGTGCTGAGACTGGCCCTGAGCGCACAGCAGGTGTGAGGCTCTCACACACACACACACACACACACACACACACACACTCACTATACTCACACACACACACACACACACTATACTGAACACCAAATACAGCAGTGTGATGAGAGTGCTGAGACTGGCCCTGAGCGCACAGCAGGTGTGAGGCTCTCACACACACACACACACACTATACTCACACACACACTCACTATACTGAACACCAAATACAGCAGTGTGATGAGAGTGCTGAGACTGGCCCTGAGCGCACAGCAGGTGTGAGGCTCTCACACACACACACACACACACACACACACACTCACTATACTGAACACCAAATACAGCAGTGTGATTCTCTTACTGTACTCACACACACTCACTATACTTTCACTATACACACACACTCATTATACTCTCACTATACTCTCACTATACTCACACACACTCACTATACTCACACACACTCACTATACTCTCTCTATACTCACACACACTCACTATACTCACACACACTCACTATACTCTCTCTATACTCACACACACTCACTATACTCTCTCTATACTCACACACACTCACTATACTCTCACTATACTCACACACACTCACTATACTCTCTCTATACTCACACTCACTCACTATACTCTCACTACACTCACACACACTCACTATACTCACACACACTCACTATACTCTCTCTATACTCACACACACTCACTATACTCTCTCTATACTCACACTCACTCACTATACTCTCACTATACTCTCACTATACTCACACACACTCACTATACTCACACACACTCACTATACTCTCACTATACTCACACACACTCACTATACTCACACACACTCACTATACTCTCTCTATACTCACACACACTCACTATACTCTCTCTATACTCACACACACTCACTATACTCTCACTATACTCACACACACTCACTATACTCTCTCTATACTCACACTCACTCACTATACTCTCACTATACTCACACACACTCACTATACTCACACACACTCACTATACTCTCTCTATACTCACACACACTCACTATACTCTCTCTATACTCACACTCACTCACTATACTCTAGTGGTGTCAACAATAATCGATTCGGCGATGCATCGCAATGCGGGGCATGCACGATTCAGCATCGATGCGGCAAAGTGCCATAATCGATTATGTCACTGTTTTAGGGGTGTAACGGTACGCGTATTCGTACTAAACCGTTCGGTACAAGGCACGCATTTTCAAACCGAACGGTTATTTCAAATGTAAGCACGTCGCGAGCGCGCTCATAATGTAGACGCTGGCGCGACCACAACATCAAATGGCAAACGCAATGTAAGCGGAACGAAACTGAGCTACTCGTGACGGACTGTTTATCAGTTTGGACCAACGCAGCGCGAGCCGATCTTATACTACACAACGCTAAGAGATCCAGTAAAGAAAGCATTTGAACTCGCCACTAAAGTAATAACATCGCTGCGAGATCTAGTGAGAAACATTCACATTTCTCCGTTATTAACGGATCAAACAGCGCTGACGTGGAAACCAGGAAGAAACATTGTGACATGAATGAACTATCCAGTGTCCACAGATCTGCAATATTCACCATGGATTTACTGTAGTAACACTAACTGCAACTTTGGAAGTTTGGCAGGAATAGTAGGCTATAATGCTTTCAAGTAACGTTATGTCGGATTTCGACATTATGAATAACATTGCTGCCCTCAAATGTTAATCTGAACTAAAATAAATATTTGTTTATAAGCACAAAATATTACATTTAATTTTTTCCAAGGAGCTGTTTTGCTTTATATGCTCCTAAGAAGAGTCAATTATAGCTCCATCATTGCTCAAAGAAAAAAAATGTCATACTTTATGATGTTAGTTCTAATAAAAAAAGAATACAAAAAAAAAAAATCAAGGAAATTTCTCTGGCATTTCTTTCTTTTTGCTGTATCGAAAACGTACCGAACCGTGACACAAGTATATCGTATTGAACCGAACCATGAATTTTGTGAACCGTTACACCGTACACTGTTTATTTTCTGGCCTTGAGTTGGACAATAAAGTTGAAATTTAATTTCAAATGGTTCTCAAGCAGAGAGAAGAGAAACATTGCTCATTCAAAGCACTGAAAGCAGTGATTTATGCTTTCTTTTTCAGGTTTGAAAATGCCATATCCAATACCCTGTACCATTCAATTTTATTTAATGACATTTATGTCAAAGATACAGGAGAGTGATAATACACACATAGCAGCCAATAAAATCTGTTGTTCAATATCTGACTGCTTGTATTGCCTCATGACTGATGAAAATTTTGCCTTGTTGTGTGCAGTAGAATTCTGATGCATCGTAGAATCGAATTGAATCGAATCGTTACCTGGTGAATCGTAATCGAATCGAATCGTGAGGGCAGTGCCAATGCACACCCCTACTATACTCACTCACTCACACACACACACACACACACACACACACACACTCACTATACTCTCACTATACTCACACACTCACTATACTCACACTCACTATACTCACACTCACTCACTATACTCGCAACACTCACTATACTCGCAACACTCACTATACTCTCACACGCACACACACTCACTATACTCACACACACACACACACACACACACACACACTCACTATACTCTCACTATACTCACACACACTCACTATACTCACACTCACTATACTCACACTCACTCACTATACTCTCTATACTCACACTCACTATACTCACACTCACTCACTATACTCTCACACACTCACTATACTCGCAACACTCACTATACTCGCAACACTCACTATACTCTCACACGCACACACACACACTCACTATACTCACTCACTATACTCACACACACACACTCACTATACTCTCACTATACTCACACACACTCACTATACTCTATACTCACACTCTCTATACTCACACTCACTATACTCTCACTATACTCGCAACACTCACTATACTCTCACACGCACACACACACACTCACTATACTCACACACTCACTCACTATACTCACACACACACACACACACACACACACACACTCACTATACTCTCACTATACTCACACACACTCACTATACTCTCTATACTCACACTCTCTATACTCACACTCACTATACTCACACTCACTCACTCACTATACTCTCACACACTCACTATACTCTCTATACTCACACTCACTATACGCTCTATACTCACACTCACTATACTCACTCACTCACTATACTCTCACACACTCACTATACTCGCAACACTCACTATACTCTCACACGCACACACACACTCACTATACTCACACACTCACTCACTATACTCACACACACACACACACACACACACACACACACACACTCACTCTACTCACACACACACTCACTCACTATACTCACACACACTCACTATACTCACACACACACACACACACACACTCACTATACTCACACACACTCACTCACTATACTCACTCACTCACTATACTCACACACACACACACTCACTATACTCACACACACTCACTATACTCACACACACACACACTCACTATACTCACACTCACTCACTATACTCACACACACACACTCACTATACTCACACACACTCACTATACTCACACACACACACACACACACTCACTATACTCACACACACTCACTATACTCACACACACTCACTCACTATACTCACACACACTCACTATACTCCAGTGTTAATTTTGACAGCAAATTTTGATTTAGTTTTAGTCATAGTCTTTTGACTAAAATGCCATTTAGTTTTAGTCATATTTTAGTCATCTGAATTGTTTTAGTTTTAGTCAACGAAATACAATAAGATTTTAGTCTAATCTACAGTAGATTTAGTCGACTAAAATATAATGGGTTTAAATTTAAATGCATTTATTTAGAATTTCTCTAAAATTTCCTAACCCATATACTCCCGGAGAAAACATATATTAACCTGCTAATATGAATGATTTTAAAGTTTGAACGTGCAATACAGATACAGATTTAACTACTGTAACTTAAAAAATATCTTAAAATGAAATAAAACCACTTTTCCTAAAGTAGTCTTTTTTTCAATGAATGATATATGAATTCTTTATAACTACTTGCATACATCATTCTCTATTCTTTCAAGCAGACATATTTATTTGTATGAATTAAATATAATTAATCCTTATTAAAGCTATTAACGAGCAGTGAATGCTTTTCTCTTTTGTTGCTTGATCAATATTAAGGACACAGACCGCATTAGGTTTATTACCTACTGTCACTTTAAGACATCGGATCATGTCCAATGACATGCGGATCCAATGCACTGATGCACATCTGATACACTCACAACTGTTTAAGACATAACAGACATAATTTACATGAATACTCTTCAAAACGAACATTTAGACATAATGTTGTGTGTATTTGTCCATTCAGACACGAAAGAGAGCTCAATTCTGTACTCGCGCGCTGTATAGGTGTCTGTGAATGGCTGCACGCTTCGGGTCGGGTGTGTGCGCACAGAAAACCGTACCGAATACAGCTCTTTTTTGCGTTGTCACTCTTATTAAGATCTACATGTCTGCTCTACTCATTCTCCCAGACGTTTACATGTTTTAACGTTTTATGAGACACGCATGCCAACCCGTGTGCCGCTGGGTAGATCAGCACGTCACAGTACAAATGTGCGCATCTACCACAAACGCAGGACATCAGACTGGATCGCTTCCACAAACGCAGGACATCAGACTGGATCGCTTCCACAAATGCAGGACATCAGACTGGATCGCTTCCACAAACGCAGGACATCAGACTGGATCGCTTCCACAAACGCAGGACATCAGACTGGATCTCTTCCACAAACGCAGGACATCAGACTGGATCTCTTCCACAAACGCAGGACATCAGACTGGATCTCTTCCACTAACGCAGGACATCAGACTGGATCTCTTCCACAAACGCAGGACATCAGACTGGATCTCTTCCACAAACGCAGGACATCAGACTGGATCTCTTCCACAAACGCAGGACATCAGACTGGATCGCTTCCCAAATCTTCACTATCTAACATTTTCGTCTAGTTTTTATTCGTTGACGAAAATGTCAATAGATTTTCATAGTTTTTGTCATTCAAAACTAGTTTTTATTTAGTTATCGTCTCGTTTTCGTCTGTGAAAAAATGCCGTTGACGAAAATGACAAATTATTCGTCAATGAAATTAACACTGCTATACTCTCACACTCACACACACACTATACTCTCACTATGCTCACACACACTATACTCATACACACTCACACTATATTCATACACACACTTACTATACTCACTCACAGACACACTTAATTCACTCTCACACACACACACACACACATTATACTCACTTACACTATACTCACATTCTCACACACACAAACACACACTATACTCACTCACACACAGCAGTATGCCATTAATAACACTTAGTATTCCTCTCTGTCTGCAGAAGGGTCCCAGTGTGGCGGAGATGATGCTTTCTCTGGGTGAACAGGAGGTGTGTGTTCGTCTTCAGAAAGCTCTAGAACTCTGACTCTGACCAACGACTCAATCTGTGTTGAATAAATTGATGTTCCTGTGTTTTAGATCAGAATGTTTGCTGTGTTGAAGTCTTTCATACAGTCTGTATAAAATTCAGTCTAAAATTAATACATAATACAAAAATACAACAGAAAAACCTATAGTAGTATCTCAGTGATATTGAAATAACTCAACAATTGTCACCATACACTGGTTTAAGCCAGACTCATGATCTTATAAGAAACAACTGATTGATCTGACTGTTTACTTTATGATGCCGACACACAAATGAAGGAAAGAGCTGCTCACCTTTAAAAGAGGCTTTTGAAGCACTTAGAAAAGCTGCATCAGAGGCGGCTTCAGTTCTGCTTAAACAGACGTTGACATGCTTCTTCACATTATGTAATTGAGTATTCGTGTGTGCGTTTAATCATGTAATTCTTGCTATTCTTGGAAACACTGCAGATGCTCACAAATTATCATTCATCAAGTGTCCTTACAATAGTAGACAAGCGTGAGGCAAATTCAGAAAGTAATACCAGTAAAAAAGTTTCTTCAATAACTAAGATTTCAGCTGTCTGTGAATCTATTGTACATCATGTCTCAATTATACATAATCATTTGGTTCTGAAGCATGTTGGAACCAGATTTTAACAGCGCTTTAACATTTTCACAAAACTTTCATGACCCTCAAAATATTTTGTGGCATAGATAACTGAACATGCAAAATATCCAAATAAAGAACAGGGCCTCTGCTTCTAAACAAAAAAAAAAACCCAAAAATATTCTAGCTTCATGCATTCTTCTTTTATACAATTGAATGTGGGTTTGTTTCCTAAAAAAGCAACATTTTGAACAAAAAGCTTTTTTTTTTTTTTCTCAAAGACTACAACATGCATAAGCAATGTTTATAATGCTTGTTTCTGCTTCTTCATCTGTGTTTTGATCTGGAGATTCAGCACTCTTTCATAAGATGTTCAATAGCACACCCTACTGTATAACAGTGAAAACACAGTAAGTCAGAAATTCCATCAATGGCAGGGAAAGAGTTGAAAACTGACACGTTTCTTCCATTATCTCCCATTACAGATAAACATGTTACAATCGCATTCAGAAAGACACTCGGACACAGATTGCCCATCAGCCCACGATTTTATTCTGACAAACTAAGCATCAGCACAAACAGAGCAATCTGAACTAAAAGAGACAAAACCAGACTAAACCAGTTCACTATTAGTTATCATCTGGAGCGTCTAATACTGCAGATTTCTGCACATTCATTCATGTTAAATGTCTGTGGGAAACAGTAAGAAGAGACGGTAGCACTGAAAGTCAATCGCCTCACGCTACAGGCCAAACAAACGCTGCATAAATAAAACAACAACAGTGACAGGACAGAGGAAGAGGAAGAGACCCATCAGCCTCTGATCGGTGTGGGTCAAACTGGAATCTGCTTTGGCCTTCGGTGTGTGTGTGTGTGTATGTGGACCAATCACTGATCTTCCTTCTTCACTTCCTCATACTGCGGGTCGTCGGCTTCATCTTTTTCTCCCTCTTCATCCACACGTGAGTTCGGTACCCACAATCCCGAGTCGATGCAGCGCTTCATGTGGAGTTTAGCCTCCTGCAAGATGAACATCAGACGAGAGATTTTCATTCGCGTTCGCACGCCATCAAGCCATGATACCGTCACACTCGCAACACGTCACACTCGCAACACGTCACACTCGCAACACCGTCACACTTGCAACAC
Organism: Rutilus rutilus; assembly: GCA_021464565.1. Lineage (NCBI taxonomy): Eukaryota > Metazoa > Chordata > Actinopteri > Cypriniformes > Leuciscidae > Rutilus > Rutilus rutilus. Next base: position 749,561 of record JAJAQA010000002.1, read on the forward strand.
CGTCGCAACACGTCACACTCGCAACACGTCACACAACACCGTCACACTCAACACGTCACACTCGCAACATCGTCACACTCTCAACACCGTCACACTCTCAGCACGTCACACTCGCAACACGTCACACAACACCGTCACACTCTCAACACCGTCACACTCGCAACACGTCACACAACACCGTCACACTCTCAACACGTCACACTCGCAACATCGTCACACTCTCAACACCGTCACACTCTCAGCACGTCATACTCGCAACACGTCACACAACACCGTCACACTCTCAACACCGCCACACTCGCAACACGTCACACAACACCGTCACACTCTCAACACCGTCACACTTGCAACACCGTCGCAACACGTCTCACACAACATCATCAGACTCGCAACACCGTCACACTCTCAACACGTCACACTCGCAACATCGTCACACTCGCAACACGTCACTCTCAACACCATCACACTCGCAAAACGTCACACAACACCGTCACACTCTCAACACGTCACACTCGCAACATCGTCAGACTCGCAACACCGTCACACTCTCAACACGTCACACTCGCAACATCGTCACACTCGCAACACGTCACTCTCAACACCATCACACTCGCAAAACGTCACACAACACCGTCACACTCTCAACACGTCACACTCGCAACATCGTCACACTCGCAACACCGTCACACACGCAACACCGTCACACTCTCAGCACGTCATACTCGCAACACCGTCACACAACACCGTCACACTCGCAACACGTCACACAACACCGTCACACTCTCAACACGTCACACTCGCAACACGTCACACAACACCGTCACACTCTCAACACGTCACACTCGCAACACCGTCACACTCTCAACACGTCACACTCGCAACATCGCAACACGTCACTCAACACCATCACACTCGCAAAACGTCACACAACACCGTCACACTCTCAACACGTCACACTCGCAACATCGTCACACTCGCAACACCGTCACACACGCAACACCGTCACACTCTCAGCACGTCATACTAGCAACACCGTCACACTCTCAGCACGTCATACTCGCAACACCGTCACACTCGCAACACGTCACACAACACCGTCACACTCTCAACACGTCACACTCGCAACATCGTCAGACTCGCAACACCGTCACTCTCAACACGTCACACTCGCAACATCGTCACACTCGCAACACGTCACTCTCAACATCGTCACACTCGCAACACCGTCACACACGCAACACCGTCACACTCTCAGCACGTCATACTCGCAACACCGTCACACTCTCAGCACGTCATACTCGCAACACCGTCACACAACACCGTCACACTCGCAACACGTCACACAACACCGTCACACTCTCAACACGTCACACTCGCAACATCGTCACACTCTCAACACCGTCACACTCTCAGCACGTCATACTCGCAACACGTCACACAACACCGTCACACTCTCAACACCGCCACACTCGCAACACGTCACACAACACCGTCACACTCTCAACACCGTCACACTTGCAACACCGTCGCAACACGTCTCACACAACACCGTCACGCTCTCAACACGTCACACTCGCAACATCGTCAGACTCGCAACACCGTCACACTCAACACGTCACACTCGCAACATCGTCACACTCGCAACACGTCACTCTCAACACCATCACACTCGCAAAACGTCACACAACACCGTCACACTCTCAACAAGTCACACTCGCAACATCGTCACACTCGCAACACCGTCACACACGCAACACCGTCACACTCTCAGCACGTCATACTCGCAACACCGTCACACAACACCGTCACACTCGCAACACGTCACACAACACCGTCACACTCTCAACACGTCACACTCGCAACACGTCACACAACACCGTCACACTCTCAACACGTCACACTCGCAACATCGTCACACTCTCAACAACGTCACTCTCAGCACGTCATACTCGCAACACGTCACACAACACCGTCACACTCGCAACACGTCACACTCGCAACATCGTCAGACTCGCAACACCGTCACACTCTCAACACGTCACACTCGCAACATCGTCACACTCGCAACACGTCACTCTCAACACCGTCACACTCGCAACACGTCACACTCTCAACACGTCACACTCGCAACATCGTCACACTCGCAACACCGTCACACACGCAACACCGTCACACTCTCAACACGTCATACTCGCAACACCGTCACACTCTCAGCACGTCACACTCGCAACACCGTCACACTCGCAACACCGTCACACTCGTCACACTCGCAACACCGTCACTCACACTAGTCACAATGGTAACACTTTCACACTCACAATAGTCACAATGGTAACACTTTCACACTCACAATAGTCACACTCACACTAGAGTCACAATCGTAACAGTCATGCTCACAGTTAGTGCTGCACGATTAATCATATCTCAATCGCGATGTCAAGCCTACGCGATTATATGACGCAAAATGCTGCAATTTTATATTAAATAAACAAATTAGCGCTGTTAACACAGTTAACGCAGCATCTGTTAATTTTTGGCATCCTTTGGCTAGTGTTACATGATCCCGCTCTTATTCATGCAACACCGTCGCAACACGTCTCACACAACACCGTCACGCTCTCAACACGTCACACTCGCAACATCGTCAGACTCGCAACACCGTCACACTCAACACGTCACACTCGCAACATCGTCACACTCGCAACACGTCACTCTCAACACCATCACACTCGCAAAACGTCACACAACACCGTCACACTCTCAACACGTCACACTCGCAACATCGTCACACTCGCAACACCGTCACACACGCAACACCGTCACACTCTCAGCACGTCATACTCGCAACACCGTCACACAACACCGTCACACTCGCAACACGTCACACAACACCGTCACACTCTCAACACGTCACACTCGCAACACGTCACACAACACCGTCACACTCGCAAAGGGGGTGGTGTTGCTGTAATCTATAGTAATAGTTTCAAAACCACTAAGAAATCAAGTTTTAAATATAATTCTTTTGAAGCATTGGTGCTTAATGTAAAAATATATAGTGTAAACGATAAATCACGTTTGAGATTTGTGCTGGCTACTGTATACAGGCCACCAGGGCACCATACAGACTTTATCAAAGAATTTGCGGACTTTCTATCAGAATTAATATTGACTGCAGATAAAGTACTAATTGTTGGTGATTTTAATATACACATCGATAATGAAAAAGATGCATTGGGATTGGCATTTAAAGACATTGTAAATTCAATTGGAGTTAGACAACACGTGTCAGGACCTACTCATCGTCGTAATCATACTCTAGATCTAATATTATCACACGGAATAGATGTTGATGCCGTTGAAATTCTGCAGCAGAGCGATGACATCTCAGATCATTATCTAGTCTCGTGTAATTTGCATTTAGCCAAGGCTGCAAAGCCGACTCCGTGTTTCAAATATGTGAGACCTATCACTTCTGCTACTAAAGATTGCTTTATTAATAATCTTCCTAATCAGTTTCATCATCTCAGCATCTCAGATAGCTTAGAAGAACTAGATATTACAACAGAAACGTTTAACTCTCTCTTTTCCAGCAATTTAGACACAGTTGCTCCGTTGCGCTTAAAGAAGATTAAAGAAAATAGTCCAACGCCGTGGTACAACGAGCACACTCGGGCCCTTAAGAGAGCAGCCAGAAAAATGGAGCGCAACTGGAAGAAAACAAAACTAGAGGTATTTCGCATTTCATGGAAAGAGAGCTCGATTGCTTACAGAGAGGCTTTAAAAGCTGCTAGATCTGCTTATTTTTCAACCCTATTAGAAGAAAATAAACATAATCCTAGGTATTTATTTGAAACGGTGGCTAAACTAACGAAAAATAAAGCTTCAAGCACCGAAGTTTCCAAGCAACACAGCAGTAATGACTTTATGAACTTCTTCACTTATAAGATTGATAATATCAGGGACAAAATTATAACTATGCAACCGTCTACTACAGTATCGCATCAGGCAGTGCATTGTAGTCTCCCTGAGGAAAAATTTGATTCATTCATTGCTATAGGAGAGGAAGAATTTACTAAACTCGTTAAATCATCTAAATCGACAACATGTATGTTAGACCCGATACCGACTAAGCTACTGAAAGAAATACTTCCAGAGGTCATAGATCCTCTTCTTAATATCATTAATTCCTCTTTGTCTCTAGGATACGTACCAAAAAACTTTAAGCTGGCTTTGATTAAACCGCTTGTTAAAAAAACGCAACTTGATCCTTCAGAATTAGTCAATTACAGGCCGATCTCGAATCTACCTTTTCTGTCAAAGATATTAGAAAAGGCAGTATCCTCACAACTGTGTTCCTTTCTTGAAAGAAATGATATCTGCGAGGATTTCCAGTCCGGATTTAGACCGTACCATAGTACCGAAACAGCTCTCGTTAGAGTCACAAATGATTTGCTCTTATCATCCGATCGTGGTTGTATCTCTCTATTAGTGTTACTCGATCTTAGTGCTGCATTTGACACCATCGACCACAACGTTCTTTTAAATAGATTAGAACATTATGTTGGCATTACGGGAAATGCACTAGCATGGTTTAAATCATACTTATCTGACCGTTATCAGTTTGTAGCAGTAAATGATGAGATGTCTCATCGATCACAAGTTCAGTATGGCGTACCACAGGGCTCAGTACTAGGACCGCTGCTGTTCACTCTGTACATGCTACCCTTAGGAGATATCATTAGGAAACATGGCATTAGCTTTCACTGTTATGCCGATGATACTCAGCTCTATATTTCTTCAAAACCTAACGAAACTTATCAATTCACAAAATTAACGGAATGCATAGCGGATATAAAAAATTGGATGACTTGTAATTTCCTACTTCTAAATTCTGAAAAAACAGAGTTTCTAATTATTGGACAAAAAACTTCCTCACGTAATAACCTAGAATACTGTCTAACACTTGATGGCTGCTCTGTTAAGTCTTCGTCGTCGGTTAGGAACCTGGGTGTGCTCTTTGATACCAATCTTTCATTTGAAAGTCACGTGTCTAGTATCTGTAAAACCGCATTTTTCCATCTTAAAAATATATCTAAATTACGTCATATGCTCTCATTGACAAATGCGGAACAATTAGTTCATGCGTTCATGACCTCAAGGCTAGATTATTGTAATGCTCTACTGGGTGGTTGCCCTGCACGCTTAATAAACAAACTACAGCTAGTTCAAAACGCAGCAGCTCGAGTTCTTACCAGAACCAGGAAGTATGACCATATTAGCCCAGTTCTGTCAAAACTGCATTGGCTCCCTATTAAACATCGCATAAATTTTAAAATATTGCTGATTACTTACAAAGCACTGAATGGTTTAGCTCCGCAGTACTTGAGCGAGCTCTTAACGCATTATAGTCCGTCACGTCTATTACGATCTCAAAATTCCGGCCAGTTAATAATACCTAGAATATCAAAATCCACTGCTGGCGGTAGATCCTTTTCCTATTTAGCACCAAAACTCTGGAACAGTCTTCCTACCATTGTCCGGGAAGCAGACACACTCTGTCAGTTCAAAGCCAGATTAAAGACACATCTCTTTGACCTAGCTTTCACATAATACATTATAGACTTCTATAATTTAATGTTATGCTGCATAGATTAGGTCAGCCGGAACCGGGAACACTTCCCAAAAATCCTGATGTACTCGTTACATCATGAGAAGAATGGCATCTACGCTAATTTTAGTGTCTGTGTTTATCCCAAGGTTTTTCCTGCAGCCTGCCGGATCCGGGCCGTATCCAGATCTGACGAAGGACCTTCACCTGGACCGATGACAACGCAGTGCTGAAGTGCCAACTAGTCTCTCCCTATGGAGGATCCCACTACCACTCTACAGATAAGGCGTTGTCGGGAAAATTCGTCTCGCGGTCCTACCCCAAAGCAACAAATAAAATAAAATTCCTTATCAAAATTTATAAGGAAAGACAAGTATTTTGTTTAGGCTTGGCTTGTAGGGAATTCCAAACCTGCGTATATTCTAACGCACATAACTATAGAACCCATTCTAAATGCGCATGTGAACGCCATCAGCGTTTCTCACAGGTTCGCGTTTAAAGTCTGTGTAGAGAGAATGGTGTCGTCTTAGCGGCCCCTAATTTAATAACAAATGATCATTGCGACGGAACCAAATCAATTAAAACTAACTTTAGATGGAAATAACTTAACTCTGCTGTAAAGCCGAAACAATCTCTGTTACCTTAAATTATACGCTTATCTCTGTGAAGCTGCTTTGAGACAATCTACATTGTTAAAAGCGCTATATAAATGAAGATGACTTGACTTGACTTGACACTCTCAACACGTCACACTCGCAACATCGTCACACTCTCAACAACGTCACTCTCAGCACGTCATACTCGCAACACGTCACACAACACCGTCACACTCGCAACACGTCACACTCGCAACATCGTCAGACTCGCAACACCGTCACACTCTCAACACGTCACACTCGCAACATCGTCACACTCGCAACACGTCACTCTCAACACCGTCACACTCGCAACACGTCACACTCTCAACACGTCACACTCGCAACATCGTCACACTCGCAACACCGTCACACACGCAACACCGTCACACTCTCAACACGTCATACTCGCAACACCGTCACACTCTCAGCACGTCACACTCGCAACACCGTCACACTCGCAACACCGTCACACTCGTCACACTCGCAACACCGTCACTCACACTAGTCACAATGGTAACACTTTCACACTCACAATAGTCACAATGGTAACACTTTCACACTCACAATAGTCACACTCACACTAGAGTCACAATCGTAACAGTCATGCTCACAGTTAGTGCTGCACGATTAATCATATCTCAATCGCGATGTCAAGCCTACGCGATTATATGACGCAAAATGCTGCAATTTTATATTAAATAAACAAATTAGCGCTGTTAACACAGTTAACGCAGCATCTGTTAATTTTTGGCATCCTTTGGCTAGTGTTACATGATCCCGCTCTTATTCATGCAAATACTTTTAAACCATTCATGCGCGATAAGACAAAAATGAACACGCTGCCTGTGAATGTCCTGACTGTGACACACAGAAAGACTCGCGCTAATATCGTGCGTGCGCACAAAACAGCATGCCAGAATACAGTTCTCTTTCGAACTTGAACGAACAATAACACACACAATTATGCCAAAATGTCTTTTTGTCGAGTATCTTCATAACATAAGAGTAGTCTTATGATGAACGTGAAGAGTTGTGACTCGTGAGAGAATGAGGCGCGTGTGAGATCCGCGTCTCTGACAGCAGCGGCTGGTCTTAAAGGGACAGTACACAGTAGCCACTAATTATATCTGTCGCTAAAGTTAATCAAAGAACAAAGGGAACAGAGAAAAACACTCACTGCTCTTGACTAAAGAACTTTTTTTCTTTAGGCAGATTATCACTAGTCTGTGTGTGCATTTATTTTCCTTGAGAACCAAGCAAGTTGACTCATGAAACCATTTGTTTATTATATCGCACATTGACCTCAATTATCGCAATATGACATTTTCCCCAAATCGTGCAGCCCTACTCACAGTACAGTCACACTCACACTACAGTCACACTCACACTAGAGTCACAATCACAACACCGTCACTCACACTAGTCACTATCGTAACACTGTCACACTCCCAGTACAGTCACACTCACACTAGTCACACTCACACTACAGTCACACTCACACTAGAGTCACAATCACAACACCGTCACTCACACTAGTCACTATCGTAACACTGTCACACTCCCAGTACAGTCACACTCACACTAGTCACACTCACACTAGTCACACTCACACTAGTCACACTCACACTAGTCACACTCACACTAGTCACACTCACACTACAGTCACATTCACTAGTCACACTCACACTACAGTCACACTACAGTCACACTCACACTACAGTCACAGTACAGTCACACTCACACTAGTCACACTCACACTACAGTCACACTCACACTACAGTCACACTCACAGTACAGTCACAGTACAGTCACTCACACTAGTCACACTCACACTACAGTCACACTCACACTCACAGTACAGTCACACTCACACTAGTCACACTCACACTAGTCACAATCGCAACACCGTCACACTCACACTACAGTCACAATCACACTAGAGTCACAATCGCAACACCGTCACACTCACATTAGTCACAATGGTAACACTTTCACACTCCCAGTACAGTCACACTCACACTAGAGTCACAATCACACTAGTCACAATTGTAACAGTGTCACACTCCCAGTAGTCACACTCACAATACAGTCACATTCACAATACAGTCACATTCACTAGTCACACTCACAGTACAGTCACTCACAGTAGTCACTCACTAGTCACACTCACAGTACATTCACACTCACACTAGTCACACTCCAGTCACAGTCACACTAGTCACACTCACACTAGTCACACTCACAGTACAGTCACAGTAGTCTCACTCACACTAGTCACACTCACAGTACAGTCACACTCACACTAGTCACACTCACACTAGTCACACTCACAGTACAGTCACAGTAGTCTCACTCACACTAGTCACACTCACAGTACAGTTACACTCACACTAGTCACACTCACACTAACAGTACAGTCACACTCACACTAGTCACACTCACAGTACAGTCACACTCACACTAGTCACACTCACAGTAGTCACACTCACACTAACAGTACAGTCACACTCACACTAGTCACACTCACACTAGTCACACTCACAATACAGTCACATTCACACTAGTCACACTCACAATACAGTCACATTCACTAGTCACACTCACGATAGTCACTCACACTAGTCACACTCACAGTACAGCCACACTAGTCACTCACACTAGTCACACTCCAGTCACACTCGCACTAGTCACAGTACAGTCACACTCACACTAGTCACACTCACACTAGTCACAGTACAGTCACACTCACAGTACAGTCACACTAGTCACACTCACACTAGTCACACTCACAGTATAGTCACAGTACAGTCACAGTAGTCACACTCACAGTACAGTCACACTCACAGTACAATCACACTCACACTAGTCACACTCACAGTACAGTCTCACTCACACTAGTCACACTCACACTACAGTCACACTCACACTAGTCACAACAGTCACACTCACACTAGTCACACTCACGGTAGTCACACTCACAGTACAGTCACACTCAGTAGTCACTCACACTAGTCACAGTACAGTCACACTCACACTAGTCACACTCACACTAGAGTCACAATCGCAACACCGTCACACTCACACTACAGTCACAATCACACTAGAGTCACAATCGCAACACCGTCACACTCACATTAGTCACAATGGTAACACTTTCACACTCCCAGTACAGTCACACTCACACTAGAGTCACAATCACACTAGTCACAATTGTAACAGTGTCACACTCCCAGTAGTCACACTCACAATACAGTCACATTCACAATACAGTCACATTCACTAGTCACACTCACAGTACAGTCACTCACAGTAGTCACTCACTAGTCACACTCACAGTACATTCACACTCACACTAGTCACACTCCAGTCACAGTCACACTAGTCACACTCACAGTACAGTCACAGTAGTCTCACTCACACTAGTCACACTCACAGTACAGTCACACTCACACTAGTCACACTCACACTAGTCACACTCACAGTACAGTCACAGTAGTCTCACTCACACTAGTCACACTCACAGTACAGTTACACTCACACTAGTCACACTCACAGTAGTCACACTCACACTAACAGTACAGTCACACTCACACTAGTCACACTCACAGTACAGTCACACTCACACTAGTCACACTCACAGTAGTCACACTCACACTAACAGTAGTCACACTCACACTAGTCACACTCACACTAGTCACACTCACAATACAGTCACATTCACACTAGTCACACTCACAATACAGTCACATTCACTAGTCACACTCACGATAGTCACTCACACTAGTCACACTCACAGTACAGCCACACTAGTCACTCACACTAGTCACACTCCAGTCACACTCGCACTAGTCACAGTACAGTCACACTCACACTAGTCACACTCACACTAGTCACAGTACAGTCACACTCACAGTACAGTCACACTAGTCACACTCACACTAGTCACACTCACAGTATAGTCACAGTACAGTCACAGTAGTCACACTCACAGTACAGTCACACTCACAGTACAATCACACTCACACTAGTCACACTCACAGTACAGTCTCACTCACACTAGTCACACTCACACTACAGTCACACTCACACTAGTCACAACAGTCACACTCACACTAGTCACACTCACGGTAGTCACACTCACAGTACAGTCACACTCAGTAGTCACTCACACTAGTCACAGTACAGTCACACTCACACTAGTCACACTCACAGTATAGTCACAGTATAGTCACAGTACAGTCACAGTAGTCACAGTAGTCACACTCACAGTACAGTCACACACACTAGTCACACTCACAGTACAATCACACTCACACAACAGTCACACTCACACAACAGTCACACTCACACAAGTCACACTCACACAAGTCACACTCACACTAGTCACAACAGTCACACTCACACTAGTCACACAACAGTCACACTCACACTAGTCACACTCACAGTACAGTCACACTAGTCACACTCACACTAGTCCCAGTACAGTCACACTCACACTAGTCACACTCACAGTACAGTCACTCACACTAGTCACACTCACACTAGTCACACTCACACACTAGTCACACTCACACTCACACTAGTCACACTCACAGTATAGTCACAGTACAGTCACAGTACAGTCACAGTAGTCACACTCACACTAGTCACACTCACACTAGTCACACTCACACTAGTCACACTCACAGTACAATCACACTCACAGTACAATCACACTCACAGTACAATCACACTCACACAACAGTCACACTCACACAACAGTCACACTCACAGTACAATCACACTCACAGTACAGTCTCACTCACACTAGTCACAACAGTCACACTCACACTAGTCACACTCGCACTAGTCACACTCACACTAGTCACAGTAGTCACACTCACACAACAGTCACACAACAGTCACACAACAGTCACACAACAGTCACACTCACAGTACAGTAGTCACACTCACAGTACAGTCACTAGTCACACTCACACAACAGTCACATCCACACTAGTCACACTCACACTAGTCACACTCACACTAGTCACACTCACACTAGTCACACTCACACAACAGTCACATCCACACTAGTCACACTCACACTAGTCACACTCACACTAGTCACACTCACACTAGTCACACTCACACAAGTCACACTCACACTAGTCACATTCACAGTACAGTAACACTCACACTAGACACTCACAGTACAGTCACACTCACACAACAGTCTCACTAGTCACACTCACACTAGTCCCAGTACAGTCACACTAGTCACACTCACAGTACAGTCACTCACACTAGTCACACTCACACTAGTCACACTCACACACTAGTCACACTCACACTAGTCACACTCACAGTACAGTCACACTCACACTAGTCACACTCACAGTATAGTCACAGTACAGTCACAGTAGTCACACTCACACTAGTCACACTCACACTAGTCACACTCACAGTACAATCACACTCACACAACAGTCACACTCACACAACAGTCACACTCACACAACAGTCACACTCACACTAGTCACACTCACAGTACAATCACACTCACACAACAGTCACACTCACAGTACAGTCTCACTCACACTAGTCACACTCACACTCACACTAGTCACACTCACACTAGTCACACTCACACTAGTCACACTCACACTAGTCACACTCACACTAGTCACAGTAGTCACACTCACACAACAGTCACACAACAGTCACACTCACAGTACAGTAGTCACACTCACAGTACAGTCACTAGTCACACTCACACTAGTCACACTCACACAACAGTCACATCCACACTAGTCACACTCACACAAGTCACACTCACACAAGTCACACTCACACAAGTCACACTCACACAACAGTCACACTCACACAACAGTCACACTCACACAACAGTCACACTCACACAACAGTCACACTCACACTAGTCACATTCACAGTACAGTAACACTCACACTAGACACACTCACACTAGTCACACTCACACAAGTCACACTCACACAACAGTCACACTCACACAACAGTCACACTCACACAACAGTCACAGTCACACTCACACAACAGTCACACTCACACATATTTTGGGGATATTTAATTTTATCAATCAATAAATTCCACTAGAAACAAACCTTGTTGTATTATTTTAATTTTATACTGTGAAGCTGCTTTAATACAATCTGTATTGTGAAAAGCGCTATACAAATATACTTGACAAGTCACACTCACACAAGTCACACTCACACAAGTCACACACACACAAGTCAAGTCAAGTCATCTTCATTTATATAGCGCTTTTAACAATGTAGATTGTCTCAAAGCAGCTTTACAGAGATAAGCGTATAATTTAAGGTAACAGAGATTGTTTCGGCTTTACAGCAGAGTTAAGTTATTTCCATCTAAAGTTAGTTTTAATTGATTTGGTTCCGTCGCAATGATCATTTGTTATTAAATTAGGGGCCGCTAAGACGACACCATTCTCTCTACACAGACTTTAAACGCGAACCTGTGAGAAACGCTGATGGCGTTCACATGCGCATTTAGAATGGGTTCTATAGTTATGTGCGTTAGAATATACGCAGGTTTGGAATTCCCTACAAGCCAAGCCTAAACAAAATACTTGTCTTTCCTTATAAATTTTGATAAGGAATTTTATTTTATTTGTTGCTTTGGGGTAGGACCGCGAGACGAATTTTCCCGACAACGCCTTATCTGTAGAGTGGTAGTGGGATCCTCCATAGGGAGAGACTAGTTGGCACTTCAGCACTGCGTTGTCATCGGTCCAGGTGAAGGTCCTTCGTCAGATCTGGATACGGCCCGGATCCGGCAGGCTGCAGGAAAAACCTTGGGATAAACACAGACACTAAAATTAGCGTAGATGCCATTCTTCTCATGATGTAACGAGTACATCAGGATTTTTGGGAAGTGTTCCCGGTTCCGGCTGACCTAATCTATGCAGCATAACATTAAATTATAGAAGTCTATAATGTATTATGTGAAAGCTAGGTCAAAGAGATGTGTCTTTAATCTGGCTTTGAACTGACAGAGTGTGTCTGCTTCCCGGACAATGGTAGGAAGACTGTTCCAGAGTTTTGGTGCTAAATAGGAAAAGGATCTACCGCCAGCAGTGGATTTTGATATTCTAGGTATAATCAACTGGCCGGAATTTTGAGATCGTAATAGACGTGACGGACTATAATGCGTTAAGAGCTCGCTCAAGTACTGCGGAGCTAAACCATTCAGTGCTTTGTAAGTAATCAGCAATATTTTAAAATTTATGCGATGTTTAATAGGGAGCCAATGCAGTTTTGACAGAACCGGGCTAATATGGTCATACTTCCTGGTTCTGGTAAGAACTCGAGCTGCTGCGTTTTGAACTAGCTGTAGTTTGTTTATTAAGCGTGCAGGGCAACCACCCAGTAGAGCATTACAATAATCTAGCCTTGAGGTCATGAACGCATGAACTAATTGTTCCGCATTTGTCAATGAGAGCATATGACGTAATTTAGATATATTTTTAAGATGGAAAAATGCAGTTTTACAGATACTAGACACGTGACTTTCAAATGAAAGATTGGTATCAAAGAGCACACCCAGGTTCCTAACCGACGACGAAGACTTAACAGAGCAGCCATCAAGTGTTAGACAGTATTCTAGGTTATTACGTGAGGAAGTTTTTTGTCCAATAATTAGAAACTCTGTTTTTTCAGAATTTAGAAGTAGGAAATTACAAGTCATCCAATTTTTTATATCCGCTATGCATTCCGTTAATTTTGTGAATTGATAAGTTTCGTTAGGTTTTGAAGAAATATAGAGCTGAGTATCATCGGCATAACAGTGAAAGCTAATGCCATGTTTCCTAATGATATCTCCTAAGGGTAGCATGTACAGAGTGAACAGCAGCGGTCCTAGTACTGAGCCTTGTGGTACGCCATACTGAACTTGTGATCGATGAGACATCTCATCATTTACTGCTACAAACTGATAACGGTCAGATAAGTATGATTTAAACCATGCTAGTGCATTTCCCGTAATGCCAACATAATGTTCTAATCTATTTAAAAGAACGTTGTGGTCGATGGTGTCAAATGCAGCACTAAGATCGAGTAACACTAATAGAGAGATACAACCACGATCGGATGATAAGAGCAAATCATTTGTGACTCTAACGAGAGCTGTTTCGGTACTATGGTACGGTCTAAATCCGGACTGGAAATCCTCGCAGATATCATTTCTTTCAAGAAAGGAACACAGTTGTGAGGATACTGCCTTTTCTAATATCTTTGACAGAAAAGGTAGATTCGAGATCGGCCTGTAATTGACTAATTCTGAAGGATCAAGTTGCGTTTTTTTAACAAGCGGTTTAATCAAAGCCAGCTTAAAGTTTTTTGGTACGTATCCTAGAGACAAAGATGAATTAATGATATTAAGAAGAGGATCTATGACCTCTGGAAGTATTTCTTTCAGTAGCTTAGTCGGTATCGGGTCTAACATACATGTTGTCGATTTAGATGATTTAACGAGTTTAGTAAATTCTTCCTCTCCTATAGCAATGAATGAATCAAATTTTTCCTCAGGGAGACTACAATGCACTGCCTGATGCGATACTGTAGTAGACGGTTGCATAGTTATAATTTTGTCCCTGATATTATCAATCTTATAAGTGAAGAAGTTCATAAAGTCATTACTGCTGTGTTGCTTGGAAACTTCGGTGCTTGAAGCTTTATTTTTCGTTAGTTTAGCCACCGTTTCAAATAAATACCTAGGATTATGTTTATTTTCTTCTAATAGGGTTGAAAAATAAGCAGATCTAGCAGCTTTTAAAGCCTCTCTGTAAGTAATTGAGCTCTCTTTCCATGAAATGCGAAATACCTCTAGTTTTGTTTTCTTCCAGTTGCGCTCCATTTTTCTGGCTGCTCTCTTAAGGGCCCGAGTGTGCTCGTTGTACCACGGCGTTGGACTATTTTCTTTAATCTTCTTTAAGCGCAACGGAGCAACTGTGTCTAAAGTGCTGGAAAAGAGAGAGTTAAACGTTTCTGTTGTAATATCTAGTTCTTCTAAGCTATCTGAGATGCTGAGATGATGAAACTGATTAGGAAGATTATTAATAAAGCAATCTTTAGTAGCAGAAGTGATAGGTCTCACATATTTGAAACACGGAGTCGGCTTTGCAGCCTTGGCTAAATGCAAATTACACGAGACTAGATAATGATCTGAGATGTCATCGCTCTGCTGCAGAATTTCAACGGCATCAACATCTATTCCGTGTGATAATATTAGATCTAGAGTATGATTACGACGATGAGTAGGTCCTGACACGTGTTGTCTAACTCCAATTGAATTTACAATGTCTTTAAATGCCAATCCCAATGCATCTTTTTCATTATCGATGTGTATATTAAAATCACCAACAATTAGTACTTTATCTGCAGTCAATATTAATTCTGATAGAAAGTCCGCAAATTCTTTGATAAAGTCTGTATGGTGCCCTGGTGGCCTGTATACAGTAGCCAGCACAAATCTCAAACGTGATTTATCGTTTACACTATATATTTTTACATTAAGCACCAATGCTTCAAAAGAATTATATTTAAAACTTGATTTCTTAGTGGTTTTGAAACTATTACTATAAATTACAGCAACACCACCCCCTTTGCGTTTCAGACGAGGTTCATGTTTATAACAGTAGTCTTGCGGGGTGGACTCATTTAAAGTAATGTAATCGTTTGGTTTTAGCCAGGTTTCTGTCAAACACAGCACATCTAGGTTATTATCTGAAATCATATCGTTAACAACGAGTGCTTTTGAAGTAAGCGATCGAATATTCAGCAACCCAAGCTTTAGCATTTGCTCATCTGTATTATAGCTGTTTTTTATTTGTTGAACATCAATTAAATTTTTAACCTTAGTTGGGTTTAAACGGTTTTTGGATTTCCAAATTCGGGGAACAGACACAGTCTCTATATGATGATAGCTAGGTGAAAGAGGCTCTATGTGATGGGATTTATCTGACCTGGGTGACGCGAGGCCGCTAGCAGACGGTCGGTTTAGCCAGTCTGTCTGCTTCCTGACCTGAGCCCCAGATTGTCATGTTTGAGCTCTAAGACTATGAGCCATATTACTAGAGAGAAGAGCAGCACCATCCCAGGAGGGATGAATACCATCTCTTTTCAACAGGTCAGGTTTGCCCCAAAAACTTTTCCAATTGTCTATGAATTCTATATTATTAAGCGGACACCACCGAGACAGCCAACCGTTAAGCGAACATAATCTACTAACTATCTCATCACTCCTGCGAACAGGAAGGGGGCCAGAGCAAATTACAGTGCCTGACATCGTACTTGCAAGTTCACACACCTCTTTAATATTAATTTTGGTGATCTCCGACTGGCGGAGTCGAACATCATTAGTGCCGACATGAATAATGATCTTAGAGAATTTACGATTAGCATTAGCCAGCACTTTTAAATTTGCTTTGATGTCAGGCGCTCTGGCTCCCGGCAAACATGTGACTATGGTGGTTGGTGTCTCTATTTTCACGTTCCGTGTAATAGAATCGCCAATAACTAGGGCACAATCATTCTCAGTGGGTGTTTCACTGAGCGGGGCAAATCGATTTGTTATGGTAATCGGAACGGAAGAGTGGTTTTTAGATCCGCGACTAGAGCGATCCCTCACTGTCACCCATTTGCCCGGCTGCACGGGCTCTACTTCAGCCAGAACCGACTCATGTAAAGTGTTCACTATGCTATGCGCATCCAAAACATCTAAAGCACTAGCACTCTTACTATCCTCAATTAAAGTTTGGATGCGTGTTTCTAATTCTGAAATCTTCTCTGTCAACCTAACTGTCTCCTTACATTTATCACATATAAATCCTATATTGTCGACAGAGAAGCCTATACTAAACATGTGACATGAAGTGCAAGTGAAAATAACAGGACAAGACATTACTCACCGTGTTTGTTGAGTGATTATTACTCACCTGAGCTTTTTATGAACTCAAAGGCGCGAGCGCGCGAGAGAAAAATAAATAAATAAAATAGCTGAGCGCACGGGTGGCGCGTTAACAACAGGCTAGCGAATTACTAGCGTGTTGTGCTAGTAGTACTAATAAAAAAGCTAGCGATGTCAGGTTAATCTGAGATGTTGGGTAAAATGTAGTAGTATAAACAACTAGAAATCGTAGTAAAATGATGGTTCAAAACAAGAAATATATGGCTAAGACGGAGCTTATCGCACCGAATCAAACAAACACACTCACAGCAGGCAACGAGGCAGACAGGAGCAATCGATCAGACAGCCACAAGTCACACTCACACAACAGTCACACTCACACAAGTCACACTCACACAAGTCACACTCACACAACAGTCACACAACAGTCACACAACAGTCACACTCACACTAGTCACACTCACACTAGTCACATTCACACTAGTCACTCACAGTACAGTCACACTCACACAACAGTCTCACTCACACAACAGTCACACTCACACAAGTCACACTCACACAAGTCACACTCACACAACAGTCACACAACAGTCACACAACAGTCACACAACAGTCACACTCACACTAGTCACACTCACACTAGTCACATTCACAGTACAGTCACACTCACACTAGTCACTCACAGTACAGTCACACTCACACAACAGTCTCACTCACACTACAGTCACACTCACACAACAGTCACACACACACATATTTTGGGGATATTTAATTTGATCAATCAATAAATTCCACTAGAAACAAACCTTGTTGTATTATTTTAATTTTATACTGTGAAGCTGCTTTAATACAATCTGTATTGTGAAAAGCGCTATACAAATATACTTGACAAGTCACACTCACTACAGTCACACAAGTCACACTCACACAAGTCACACTCACACAAGTCACACTCACACAACAGTCACACTCACACAAGTCACACTCACACAAGTCACACTCACACAAGTCACACTCACACAACAGTCACACAACAGTCACACAACAGTCACACTCACACTAGTCACATTCACACTAGTCACTCACAGTACAGTCACACTCACACAACAGTCTCACTCACACAACAGTCACACTCACACAAGTCACACTCACACAACAGTCACACAACAGTCACACAACAGTCACACTCACACTAGTCACACTCACACTAGTCACATTCACAGTACAGTCACACTCACACTAGTCACTCACAGTACAGTCACACTCACACAACAGTCTCACTCACACTACAGTCACACTCACACAACAGTCACACACACATATTTTGGGGATATTTAATTTGATCAATCAATAAATTCCACTAGAAACAAACCTTGTTGTATTATTTTAATTTTATACTGTGAAGCTGCTTTAATACAATCTGTATTGTGAAAAGCGCTATACAAATATACTTGACAAGTCACACTCACTACAGTCACACTCACTACAGTCACACAAGTCACACTCACACAAGTCACACTCACACAAGTCACACTCACACAAGTCACACTCACACAACAGTCACACTCACACAAGTCACACTCACACAAGTCACACTCACACAAGTCACACTCACACTCACACAACAGTCACAATCACACAAGTCACACTCACACTCACACAACAGTCACAATCACACAAGTCACACTCACACAAGTCACACTCACACTAGTCACACTCACACTAGTCACACTCACACTAGTCACACTCACACTAGTCACACTCACACTAGTCACACTCACACTAGTCACACTCACACTAGTCACACTCACACTAGTCACACTCACACTAGTCACACTCAGTACAGTCACACTCACACTAGTCACTCACAGTACAGTCACACTCACACAACAGTCTCACTCACACTAGTCACTCACACTACAGTCACACTCACACTACAGTCACACTCACACTACAGTCACACTCACACAACAGTCACACTCACACAACAGTCACACTCACACAACAGTCACACTCACACTCACAGTACAGTCACACTCACACTAGTCACTCACAGTACAGTCACACTCACACAACAGTCTCACTCACACTAGTCACTCACACTACAGTCACACTCACACTACAGTCACACTCACACAACAGTCACACTCACACATATTTTGGGGATATTTAATTTTATCAATCAATAAATTCCACTAGAAACAAACCTTGTTGTATTATTTTAATTTTATACTGTGAAGCTGCTTTAATACAATCTGTATTGTGAAAAGCGCTATACAAATATACTTGACTTGACAAGTCACACTCACTACAGTCACACTCACTCACTACAGTCACACTCACACAAGTCACACTCACACAAGTCACACTCACACAAGTCACACTCACACAAGTCACACTCACACAACAGTCACACTCACACAACAGTCACACTCACACAACAGTCACACTCACACAACAGTCACACTCACACAAGTCACACTCACACAAGTCACACTCACACAACAGTCACACTAGTCACACTCACACAACAGTCACACTCACACTAGTCACACTCACACTAGTCACACTCACACTAGTCACTCACAGTACAGTCACACTCACACAACAGTCTCACTCACACTAGTCACTCACACTACAGTCACACTCACACAACAGTCACACTCACACAACAGTCACAGTCACACTCACACAACAGTCACACTCACACATATTTTGGGAATATTTAATTTTATCAATCAATAAATTCCACTAGAAACAAACCTTGTTGTATTATTTTAATTTCATACTGTGAAGCTGCTTTAATACAATCTGTATTGTGAAAAGCGCAATACAAATATACTTGACTTGACAAGTCACACTCACTACAGTCACACTCACTACAGTCACACTCACTACAGTCACACTCACACAAGTCACACTCACACAAGTCACACTCACACAAGTCACACTCACACAACAGTCACACAACAGTCACACTCACACTAGTCACATTCACACTAGTCACTCACAGTACAGTCACACTCACACAACAGTCTCACTCACACAACAGTCACACTCACACAACAGTCACACTCACACAACAGTCACACAACAGTCACACAACAGTCACACTCACACTAGTCACACTCACACTAGTCACATTCACAGTACAGTCACACTCACACTAGTCACTCACAGTACAGTCACACTCACACAACAGTCTCACTCACACTACAGTCACACTCACACAACAGTCACACACACATATTTTGGGGATATTTAATTTGATCAATCAATAAATTCCACTAGAAACAAACCTTGTTGTATTATTTTAATTTTATACTGTGAAGCTGCTTTAATACAATCTGTATTGTGAAAAGCGCTATACAAATATACTTGACAAGTCACACTCACTACAGTCACACTCACTACAGTCACACAAGTCACACTCACACAAGTCACACTCACACAAGTCACACTCACACAAGTCACACTCACACAAGTCACACTCACACAAGTCACACTCACACAAGTCACACTCACACAAGTCACACTCACACTCACACAACAGTCACAATCACACAAGTCACACTCACACTCACACAACAGTCACAATCACACAAGTCACACTCACACAAGTCACACTCACACTAGTCACACTCACACTAGTCACACTCACACTAGTCACACTCACACTAGTCACACTCACACTAGTCACACTCACACTAGTCACACTCACAGTACAGTCACACTCACAGTACAGTCACACTCACACAACAGTCTCACTCACACTAGTCACTCACACTACAGTCACACTCACACTACAGTCACACTCACACTACAGTCACACTCACACAACAGTCACACTCACACAACAGTCACACTCACACAACAGTCACACTCACACTCACAGTACAGTCACACTCACACTAGTCACTCACAGTACAGTCACACTCACACAACAGTCTCACTCACACTAGTCACTCACACTACAGTCACACTCACAGTACAGTCACACTCACACAACAGTCACACTCACACATATTTTGGGGATATTTAATTTTATCAATCAATAAATTCCACTAGAAACAAACCTTGTTGTATTATTTTAATTTTATACTGTGAAGCTGCTTTAATACAATCTGTATTGTGAAAAGCGCTATACAAATATACTTGACTTGACAAGTCACACTCACTACAGTCACACTCACTCACTACAGTCACACTCACACAAGTCACACTCACACAAGTCACACTCACACAAGTCACACTCACACAAGTCACACTCACACAAGTCACACTCACACAAGTCACACTCACACAACAGTCACACTCACACAACAGTCACACTCACACAACAGTCACACTCACACAAGTCACACTCACACAAGTCACACTCACACAAGTCACACTCACACAACAGTCACACTAGTCACACTCACACAACAGTCACACTCACACTAGTCACACTCACACTAGTCACACTCACACTAGTCACACTCACACTAGTCACTCACAGTACAGTCACACTCACACAACAGTCTCACTCACACTAGTCACTCACACTACAGTCACACTCACACAACAGTCACACTCACACAACAGTCACAGTCACACTCACACAACAGTCACACTCACACATATTTTGGGGATATTTAATTTTATCAATCAATAAATTCCACTAGAAACAAACCTTGTTGTATTATTTTAATTTCATACTGTGAAGCTGCTTTAATACAATCTGTATTGTGAAAAGCGCAATACAAATATACTTGACTTGACAAGTCACACTCACTACAGTCACACTCACACTCACTACAGTCACACTCACTACAGTCACACTCACTACAGTCACACTCACTACAGTCACACTCACACAAGTCACACTCACACAAGTCACACTCACACAACAGTCACACTCACACAACAGTCACACTCACACAACAGTCACACTCACATACCAGTCACACTCACACTAGTCACACCCACTACAGTCACACTCACACAACAGTCACACTCACACTAGTCACACTCACACTAGTCACACTCACACTAGTCACACTCACACTAGTCACACTCACACTAGTCACACTCACACTAGTCACACTCACACTAGTCACACTCACACTAGTCACTCACAGTACAGTCACACTCACACAACAGTCTCACTCACACTAGTCACTCACACTACAGTCACACTCACACAACAGTCACACTCACACAACAGTCACAGTCACACTCACACAACAGTCACACTCACACATATTTTGGGGATATTTAATTTTATCAATCAATAAATTCCACTAGAAACAAACCTTGTTGTATTATTTTAATTTCATACTGTGAAGCTGCTTTAATACAATCTGTATTGTGAAAAGCGCAATACAAATATACTTGACTTGACAAGTCACACTCACTACAGTCACACTCACACAAGTCACACTCACACTCACTACAGTCACACTCACTACAGTCACACTCACTACAGTCACACTCACTACAGTCACACTCACTACAGTCACACTCACACAAGTCACACTCACACAAGTCACACTCACATAACAGTCACACTCACACAACAGTCACACTCACACAACAGTCACACTCACATACCAGTCACACTCACACTAGTCACACCCACTACAGTCACACTCACACAACAGTCACACTCACACTAGTCACACTCACACTAGTCACACTCACACTAGTCACACTCACACTAGTCACACTCACACTAGTCACACTCACTACAGTCACACCCACAACAGTCACACTCACACTACAGTCACACTCACACAACAGTCACACACACATATTTTGGGGATATTTAATTTGATCAATCAATAAATTCCACTAGAAACAAACCTTGTTGTATTATTTTAATTTTATACTGTGAAGCTGCTTTAATACAATCTGTATTGTGAAAAGCGCTATACAAATATACTTGACAAGTCACACTCACTACAGTCACACTCACTACAGTCACACAAGTCACACTCACACAAGTCACACTCACACAAGTCACACTCACACAAGTCACACTCACACAAGTCACACTCACACAAGTCACACTCACACAAGTCACACTCACACTCACACAACAGTCACAATCACACAAGTCACACTCACACTCACACAACAGTCACAATCACACAAGTCACACTCACACAAGTCACACTCACACTAGTCACACTCACACTAGTCACACTCACACTAGTCACACTCACACTAGTCACACTCACACTAGTCACACTCACACTAGTCACACTCACAGTACAGTCACACTCACAGTACAGTCACACTCACACAACAGTCTCACTCACACTAGTCACTCACACTACAGTCACACTCACACTACAGTCACACTCACACTACAGTCACACTCACACAACAGTCACACTCACACAACAGTCACACTCACACAACAGTCACACTCACACTCACAGTACAGTCACACTCACACTAGTCACTCACAGTACAGTCACACTCACACAACAGTCTCACTCACACTAGTCACTCACACTACAGTCACACTCACACTACAGTCACACTCACACAACAGTCACACTCACACATATTTTGGGGATATTTAATTTTATCAATCAATAAATTCCACTAGAAACAAACCTTGTTGTATTATTTTAATTTTATACTGTGAAGCTGCTTTAATACAATCTGTATTGTGAAAAGCGCTATACAAATATACTTGACTTGACAAGTCACACTCACTACAGTCACACTCACTCACTACAGTCACACTCACACAAGTCACACTCACACAAGTCACACTCACACAAGTCACACTCACACAAGTCACACTCACACAAGTCACACTCACACAAGTCACACTCACACAACAGTCACACTCACACAACAGTCACACTCACACAACAGTCACACTCACACAAGTCACACTCACACAAGTCACACTCACACAAGTCACACTCACACAACAGTCACACTAGTCACACTCACACAACAGTCACACTCACACTAGTCACACTCACACTAGTCACACTCACACTAGTCACACTCACACTAGTCACTCACAGTACAGTCACACTCACACAACAGTCTCACTCACACTAGTCACTCACACTACAGTCACACTCACACAACAGTCACAGTCACACAACAGTCACAGTCACACTCACACAACAGTCACACTCACACATATTTTGGGGATATTTAATTTTATCAATCAATAAATTCCACTAGAAACAAACCTTGTTGTATTATTTTAATTTCATACTGTGAAGCTGCTTTAATACAATCTGTATTGTGAAAAGCGCAATACAAATATACTTGACTTGACAAGTCACACTCACTACAGTCACACTCACACTCACTACAGTCACACTCACTACAGTCACACTCACTACAGTCACACTCACTACAGTCACACTCACACAAGTCACACTCACACAAGTCACACTCACACAACAGTCACACTCACACAACAGTCACACTCACACAACAGTCACACTCACATACCAGTCACACTCACACTAGTCACACCCACTACAGTCACACTCACACAACAGTCACACTCACACTAGTCACACTCACACAAGTCACACTCACACTAGTCACACTCACACTAGTCACACTCACACTAGTCACACTCACACTAGTCACACTCACACTAGTCACACTCACACTAGTCACTCACAGTACAGTCACACTCACACAACAGTCTCACTCACACTAGTCACTCACACTACAGTCACACTCACACAACAGTCACACTCACACAACAGTCACAGTCACACTCACACAACAGTCACACTCACACATATTTTGGGGATAT
>JAJAQA010000002.1:779548-787048 GCA_021464565.1 Rutilus rutilus
GCAGTAAACTCCGCCTAGTAACCTCTAACCCTGACCCTAACCCATCTGGAGTAAACACTAGTGGGGTAACTGTACCTATTACACCCACATCTGAGGCGTTCTCATAGATATTGACATAGTTTATAAGAAAAAGATTTATCCCTCATTTGAAAATGTATTAGTTAGTTGATGAACATTTTAGAATATAAAATTAAGATATTTTAGGAGTAAAGTCAGAAGTCTGGCATTCAAGCCCGCATGTGTTCCACATCAGCCCACATCATCACTGATACACACAATATAACTAATTTCAAGATTGAGTGAGTGTGTGTGTGTGTGTGTGTGTGTGTGTGTGTGTGTGTGTGTGTGTACCTGGTGTCTCCAGCGGAACAGGCTAGGAGTGTCGATGTTCGGATGAGTGTGTGTGTGTGTGTGTGTGTGTGTGTGTGTGTGTGTGTGTGTGTGTGTGTGTGTGAGTGTGTGTGTGTGTGTGCGAGTGAGTGAGTGAGTGAGTGAGTGAGTGAGTGAGTGAGTGAGTGAATGGTGTCTCCAGCGGAACAGGCTAGGAGTGTCGATGTTCGGATGAGTGTGTGTGTGTGTGTGTGTGTGTGTGTGTGTACCTGGTGTCTCCAGCGGAACAGGCTAGGAGTGTCGATGTTCGGATGAGTGTGTGTGTGTGTGTGTGTGTGTGTGTGTACCTGGTGTCTCCAGCGGAACAGGCTAGGAGTGTCGATGTTCGGATGAGTGTGTGTGTGTGTGTGTGTGTGTGTGTGTGTGTGTGTGTGTGTGTGTACCTGGTGTCTCCAGCGGAACAGGCTAGGAGTGTCGATGTTCGGATGAGTGTGTGTGTGTGTGTGTGTGTGTGTGTGTACCTGGTGTCTCCAGCGGAACAGGCTAGGAGTGTCGATGTTCGGATGAGTGTGTGTGTGTGTGTGTGTGTACCTGGTGTCTCCAGCGGAACAGGCTAGGAGTGTCGATGTTCGGATGAGTGTGTGTGTGTGTGTGTACCTGGTGTCTCCAGCGGAACAGGCTAGGAGTGTCGATGTTCGGATGAGTGTGTGTGTGTGTGTGTGTGTACCTGGTGTCTCCAGCGGAACAGGCTAGGAGTGTCGATGTTCGGATGAGTGTGTGTGTGTGTGTGTGTGTGTGTGTGTACCTGGTGTCTCCAGCGGAACAGGCTAGGAGTGTCGATGTTCGGATGAGTGTGTGTGTGTGTGTGTGTGTGTGTGTGTACCTGGTGTCTCCAGCGGAACAGGCTAGGAGTGTCGATGTTCGGATGAGTGTGTGTGTGTGTGTGTGTGTGCGAGTGTGTGTATGTCTGTGAGTGAGTGTGTGTGTGTGTGTGTACCTGGTGTCTCCAGCGGAACAGGCTAGGAGTGTCGATGTTCGGATGAGTGTGTGTGTGTGTGTGTGTGTGTGCGAGTGTGTATATGTCTGTCTGTGAGTGAGTGTGTGTGTGTGTGTGTGTGTGTGTGTGTGTGTGTGTGTACCTGGTGTCTCCAGCGGAACAGGCTAGGAGTGTCGATGTTCGGATGAGTGTGTGTGTGTGTGTGTGTGTGTGCGAGTGTGTGTATGTCTGTGAGTGAGTGTGTGTGTGTGTGTGTGTGTGTACCTGGTGTCTCCAGCGGAACAGGCTAGGAGTGTCGATGTTAGGATGAGTGTGTGTGTGTGTGTGTGTGTGTGTGTGTGTGTGTGTGTGTGTGCGAGTGTGTGTATGTCTGTGAGTGAGTGTGTGTGTGTGTGTGTGTGTGTGTGTACCTGGTGTCTCCAGCGGAACAGGCTCGGAGTGTCGATGTTCGGATGAGTGTGTGTGTGTGTGTGTGTGTGTACCTGGTGTCTCCAGCAGAACAGGCTCGGAGTGTCGATGTTCGGATGAGTGTGTGTGTGTGTGTGTGTGTGTGTGTGTGTGTGTGTGTGTGTGTGTACCTGGTGTCTCCAGCGGAACAGGCTAGGAGTGTCGATGTTCGGATGAGTGTGTGTGTGTGTGTGTGTGTGTGTGTGTGTGTGTGTGTGTGTGTGAGTGTGTGTATGTCTGTGAGTGAGTGTGTGTGTGTGTGTGTGTGTGTGTGTGTACCTGGTGTCTCCAGCGGAACAGGCTCGGAGTGTCGATGTTCGGATGAGTGTGTGTGTGTGTGTGTGTGTGTGTGTGTGTGTGTGTGTGTGTACCTGGTGTCTCCAGCGGAACAGGCTAGGAGTGTCGATGTTCGGATGAGTATCGTCTTCATCATCAGACACCTCGATATGATCCCACACACTGTAATCGATGGTCGTCATGATGGATAGTCAGTGATTCTGTCAGCTGATCCTCCCTTATAATGCTGTACAGTATCGCTCTGTTATTGTGTTTACAGTAGTTATTGTTATAGTTGTGTGTGTTTGTGTTCTCGCGCACCCGCCGCTCTTTCTGGAACTCTCCTTCACTTCCGCTTACCGTGACGTCATCACCGAGCGTCGCGCACCAGTGGCACGTCACTCTCCTGAGCCGCCCTCACGCCTGTAGGGTGTTTCTCAGACATAAGGCTGTGTCCTAACGAGGGTCCGAGGCTGTGCTCTTCATAGTCCCCATTCCGAGGCGTAGGCTAGTGTCCTCCTTAGGCTAACCCTAACCCTCCTCAGCGATTAAACCCGAGAATGAGACGCTCTTCTAAGAGCGCATGGCTACGTCACACATGTCCCCGTCCCCCGCGGTCACGTCACGAAAATACTATTACATTTTTTATTTTTTTTATTTATGTATTACATATATTACAAATCTTTACATTCGCTGGCTTTCTATTAATGCAAAACAGTGAATGTCTGCGGTCTCCCAGTGGCTCACATCAGTTTAGTCAAGTCAAGTCAAGTATATATTTGTATAGTGCTTTTCACAATACAGATTGTATCAAAGCAGCTTCACAGTATTAAATTAAAATAATACAACAAGGTTTGTTTCTAGTGGAATTTATTGATAAAATCAAATTAGATATCCCCAGAATATCCCCAACTGAGCAAGCCAAAGGCAACAGTGGCAAGGAACCGAAAAACTCCATCAAGTGACCTAATGGTGTCCTGAAACTCCATCAGGTGACCCAATGGAGAAAAAAAAACCTTGGGAGAACCCAGGCTCAGTCGGGGGCCAGTTCTCCTCTGGTGTTTATTAACTAGAGGCCGGATTGTAATTTGAACTGTAAGATTAAAAATATTATATGAATGCCTGGCTGAAGAGATGCGACTTTAATCTAGTTTTAATCAGTTTAGTGTTAATTATTAATTTACAGTTATTTGTTTAACCCTTCACTGAAAGAGTCCTTCGCGGTCTCATGATGAGAGAGTCCTTCGCGGTCTCATGATGAGAGAGTCTGTCACTATACCATATTCGCTGAGCATCTGCAGTTATTAGACGGAGTAACAGCACATTATTGATCATTATTCGCGCGGGAATATGTTCTCTTTGGGGGCTTATCCCCTGATGGATTATCAAAAGCCCCTGAGTTTTTTAATATGTTTCACTTCACAAATAAAATTAGTTGTATAACATTTAAATCTGTCTGTCTATGATGGAAAGCAGTGTGTGCTGCTGGCTGTAGTAGTAGATTACCGTTTATCTCTCTCTCACACACACTCCACTAAACGCAGCTCGTGTCGGGTGTGTAGTCAGGTGTTCGACAGTACCGGGGTCTAACGGCAGGTGGCGCTGTCTGCACACGGCAAGCGTATATTATTACAAGAGCTGTTGAGGTGATATATCAATGATTTATAAATGTTCCGCCAAACTGAGAAAATAACTAATAAAATACCTTTAATTAATCAAATATGCTTCATAATTAGTCTATGTAAATAGCCTAGGCTACACGTTCATTATTCAGAACAATATTGTAAATTGTATGTTATCTAGATATGATAGACAACAGTTCTGTCTGATAAGGCCATATCCAGCTAGAGTACACTATACGGTGGTGTATATGAAGGGGATTTGCTGTGTAGCATCCAACCTTAACACAAGTTTAAGCCAGAAAGTTAGTGACCCTTAATATTTAAAGGACGTTTGAAGAATGTTTTCTGCCTACATTATGAGAACATCTATCAAATACTAATGACAATATAGTGATTTCATAATCAATGTTTTGAAAGTGTTTAATTGTAACCCTTGCATAACCTCTTCATAAACGTTGAGGAACAGTAGCCGTGGGATAGGCTTCTAAACTTCCCCGTGTTCCCAGGATATTCCTTTAAACGGGCAAACACAACCTTACTCATCTGAAGGTAGTTGTCATTCTAATGTTTAAAGGATGTTGTTCTAAGAACGTCTTCTCCCAAGATTATGAGGACATTTAAAACACCTTCTACAAACAAAATAATATTTTTGTGCTAACCTTTTGAGAACATTATTAATCAGAATGAGCTTTATTTGCCAAGTGTGCGCAAACACACAAGGAATTTGTTGTGGCTTTTACAGGAGCTCTTGGTACATGCATACATACATACATACACATACATACATACATACATACACATACATACATACATACATACACATACACATACATCATACATGCATACATACATACATACATACACATACATACATACATACATACACATACATACATACATACATACACATACATCATACATACATACATACATACATACACATACATATATACATACATACATACATACATACACATACATATATACATACATACATACACATACATATATACATACATACATACATACACATACATATATACATATATACATACATACACATACATATATACATACACATACATACACATACATATATACATACATACATACACATACATATATACATATATACATACATTCATACACATACATATATACATACACATATATACATACATACATACATACACATACATATACACATACATACATACATACATAGATATATACATATATACATACATACATACATACATACACATACACATATACATACATACATACACATACATATTCACATACATACATACATATATACATACATACATACACATACATATACACATACATACATACATACATAGATATATACATATATACATACCTACATACATACACATACATATATACATACATACATACACATACATATATACATATATACATACATTCATACACATACATATATACATACACATATATACATACATATATACATACATACATTCATACACATACATATATACATACACATATATACATACATATATACATACATACATACATACACATACATATACACATACATACATACATACATACATACACATACACATATACATACATACATACATACACATACATATTCACATACATACATACACATACATATACACATACATACATACATACATAGATATATACATATATACATACATACATACATACATACATACATACACATACACATATACATACATACATACATACACATACATATTCACATACATACATACATATATACATACATACATACACATACATATACACATACATACATACACATACATATTCACATACATACATACACATACATACATACATACACATACATATTCACATACATACATACATATATACATACATACATACATACATACACATACATACATATATACATACATACATACACATACATATTCACATACATACATATATACATACATACATACATATTCACATACATACATACATATATACATACATACATACACATACATATACACATACATACATACATACATACATACATACATACATATATACATACATACATACATACACATACATATACATACATACATGGGTGATTCTTCAATTGGGGGCTATTTTGCCATCTTACATTTTGATGAATGAAATTTGGTTGAATTTTGTTAGAATTATGTCAAGACAATGTTTACATGCTTTGATGTAAAGATATAATAATGGCCACGACTGAGCTTAAATATAATTTGAGTATTTTATATCTATTTGCCAACTGGCACTGCAAAACGTCATTCCCATCACAACATCAAAAAGTCTCATAATGCAAAGAATGCATCAAGGAGATCATTTAAACTCATTTATCTTGCAAACATTGTTAACCTTCAACAATACGTATAAAAAACAAAATGTTTCCATTCAGCGAATTACATACATATATATCTTGTTCTTACCATCAAAATGTGTTTTTCTGTGTTCATCAAAGCACACATTTGTTTAATTTCTGGAAAATTAATTTTAGATGTTTTTTCTTTGAATAAGTGGATGAGTATTTCATTAGGCCTTTCATGTAGCACCTCAAGATTGAACATAAAACAGTTTTAAAGGTATGTTTGCTGTAAATTAAGCAACGTGGCGGTAATGACATACTGTTCTGGTAATGACATAGTGTTTTGGTAATGACATAAATGAAAAGTGCACTGATACATAAAGCAAATTTAAAGGCTTAAATAATGACTTCTGGTGAGTGTTGAAAGAAATGGACAGATGTGAGGAGATATATATAAATATGATACAACCATCAACTTGAACATGTTTATTTCAATCATGAAGAAACCATACAATATTTTCTAGAGAATCAGTTGTCACAATGTGATAAAACAGCATAAAAATATCCTTCATAAACATTTCATAACTATGACTATTACCATTAGGTGAAATATTATATGTTTGGGTTTAAAAACTAACAATGCATAATGAAATGTGTTTGCTTTCAAACATGTATTTGAACATTCAAAATGTGAATTAGAGATGATAAAGGGAGATGGATGGGATGTGGAGAGAAAGAGATACTGGGCCCTAGTTTAAATGACAGGCATAGTGTAGTCACTCAATGAGCAAAGTGTCCTGAAGATTAACTCCAGCCATGCCATTGTGTGTCATGTGGGAGTATTGTGGGAGCAATGTTTTTGCTTAGGATCTTGCTCATGGTATTAAAAGCTAAGAGCTACATAGTGTTGTACTTCCTGTCGAATTTTGTCATTGACTCTTTTATTGTTTTGGTTAAAACATTGTTTGCGTTTCTGTGTTTGCTCCCGTTTTGAAAGTTGTGAGATTACTTTAAGCTTTCCTGTTTCTTTTCTTCTTTTGTATTTTTCCTTTTCTCTGTCAATGTACTGCTGATATTTTACAGGATCTTCCTTCAATTTTTTTCTATAATCTCTATAGACCTTTCAGTTGATTTCTTGGGAGCCATTCTGGTTAAAAAATAAGAAAAAACAGTTTTAGGAAGTAAGGCATCTCACTTAAGTTTCATTGTAAAATCACACTATTATGCTTCTTTAACTTAATTTATAAACACATAATATGATATAGATAGTGACACAGAAAATGTCATTACCACCATCACTTGTCATTAACATCACAACAAGTTGTGTGTTGGTAATGACGTGTTGCGGTAATGACATTTTTCGGGTTTTTTTCAGGAAAAAAGATGCTAGGTCATGGATTTGCTAACATCACTCAACAGCTAGTACAAAAAGAACTTTAAATACACATAAATCA
>JAJAQA010000002.1:792048-827048 GCA_021464565.1 Rutilus rutilus
AGAAACACACACACCGTCAGAAACACACTGTCAGAAACACACCGTCAGAAACACACAGACAGCAGAAACACACATCGTCAGAAACACACACACCGTCAGAAACACACTGTCAGAAACACACTGTCAGAAACACACCGTCAGAAACACACAGACAGCAGAAACACACCATCAGAAACACACAGACAGTAGAAACACACACTGTCAGAAACACACAGACAGCAGAAACACACAGACAGCAGAAACACACCATCAGAAACACACAGACAGTAGAAACACACACCATCAGAAACACACAGACAGCAGAAACACACACCGTCAGAAACACACAGACAGCAGAAACACACCATCAGAAACACACAGACAGTAGAAACACACACTGTCAGAAACACACAGACAGCAGAAACACACAGACAGCAGAAACACACACCGTCAGAAACACACACCGTCAGAAACACACAGACAGCAGAAACACACAGACAGCAGAAACACACCATCAGAAACACACAGACAGTAGAAACACACACCATCAGAAACACACAGACAGCAGAAACACACACCGTCAGAAACACACAGACAGCAGAAACACACCATCAGAAACACACAGACAGTAGAAACACACACTGTCAGAAACACACAGACAGCAGAAACACACAGACAGCAGAAACACACACCGTCAGAAACACACACCGTCAGAAACACACAGTCAGAAACACACACCGTCAGAAACACACACCGTCAGAAACACACACACCGTCAGAAACACACTGTCAGAAACACACACACCGTCAGAAACACACATCGTCAGAAACACACACACCGTCAGAAACACACTGTCAGAAACACACCGTCAGAAACACACAGACAGCAGAAACACACCATCAGAAACACACAGACAGCAGAAACACACCATCAGAAACACACAGACAGTAGAAACACACAGTCAGAAACACACACCGTCAGAAACACACACCGTCAGAAACACACACACCGTCAGAAACACACTGTCAGAAACACACACACCGTCAGAAACACACTGTCAGAAACACACACACCGTCAGAAACACACTGTCAGAAACACACACACCGTCAGAAACACACTGTCAGAAACACACCGTCAGAAACACACAGACAGCAGAAACACACCATCAGAAACACACAGACAGTAGAAACACACACCATCAGAAACACACAGACAGCAGAAACACACCATCAGAAACACACAGACAGTAGAAACACACAGTCAGAAACACACACCGTCAGAAACACACACCGTCAGAAACACACACACCGTCAGAAACACACTGTCAGAAACACACACACACCGTCAGAAACACACATCGTCAGAAACACACACACCGTCAGAAACACACTGTCAGAAACACACTGTCAGAAACACACCGTCAGAAACACACAGACAGCAGAAACACACCGTCAGAAACACACAGACAGCAGAAACACACCATCAGAAACACACAGACAGTAGAAACACACACTGTCAGAAACACACAGACAGCAGAAACACACAGACAGCAGAAACACACACCGTCAGAAACACACATCGTCAGAAACACACACACCGTCAGAAACACACTGTCAGAAACACACACACCGTCAGAAACACACACCGTCAGAAACACACACACCGTCAGAAACACACTGTCAGAAACACACACACCGTCAGAAACACACATCGTCAGAAACACACACACCGTCAGAAACACACTGTCAGAAACACACTGTCAGAAACACACCGTCAGAAACACACAGACAGCAGAAACACACACACCGTCAGAAACACACAGACAGCAGAAACACACAGACAGCAGAAACACACAGACAGCAGAAACACACACTGTCAGAAACACACAGACAGCAGAAACACACAGACAGCAGAAACACACAGACAGCAGAAACACACAGACAGCAGAAACACACAGACAGCAGAAACACACACTGTCAGAAACACACAGACAGCAGAAACACACACACTGTCAGAAACACACAGACAGCAGAAACACACAGACAGCAGAAACACACAGACAGCAGAAACACACACACTGTCAGAAACACACAGACAGCAGAAACACACAGACAGCAGAAACACACAGACAGCAGAAACACACAGACAGCAGAAACACACAGACAGCAGAAACACACCATCAGAAACACACAGACAGTAGAAACACACACTGTCAGAAACACACAGACAGCAGAAACACACACCGTCAGAAACACACATCGTCAGAAACACACACACCGTCAGAAACACACTGTCAGAAACACACACACCGTCAGAAACACACACCGTCAGAAACACACACACCGTCAGAAACACACTGTCAGAAACACACACACCGTCAGAAACACACATCGTCAGAAACACACACACCGTCAGAAACACACTGTCAGAAACACACACACCGTCAGAAACACACACCGTCAGAAACACACACACCGTCAGAAACACACTGTCAGAAACACACACACCGTCAGAAACACACATCGTCAGAAACACACACACCGTCAGAAACACACTGTCAGAAACACACTGTCAGAAACACACACCGTCAGAAACACACTGTCAGAAACACACTGTCAGAAACACACCGTCAGAAACACACAGACAGCAGAAACACACAGACAGTAGAAACACACACTGTCAGAAACACACAGACAGCAGAAACACACAGACAGCAGAAACACACAGACAGCAGAAACACACAGACAGCAGAAACACACAGACAAGTAGAAACACACCGTCAGAAACACACCATCAGAAACACACAGACAGTAGAAACACACACTGTCAGAAACACACAGACAGCAGAAACACACAGACAGCAGAAACACACACTGTCAGAAACACACAGACAAGAAAAAACACACCGTCAGAAACACACAGACAAGTAGAAACACACCGTCAGAAACACACCATCAGAAACACACCATCAGAAACACACCATCAGAAACACACAGACAAGTAGAAACACACACTGTCAGAAACACACAGACAGCAGAAACACACAGACAGCAGAAACACACAGACAAGTAGAAACACACACTGTCAGAAACACACAGACAGCAGAAACACACAGACAGCAGAAACACACAGACAGCAGAAACACACAGACAAGTAGAAACACACCGTCAGAAACACACCATCAGAAACACACCATCAGAAACACACACTGTCAGAAACACACAGACAAGTAGAAACACACCGTCAGAAACACACCGTCAGAAACACACCATCAGAAACACACACTGTCAGAAACACAGGTCACTGCTTTATACTTTATACACGCGTGTGCTGGGATTGGTCACTGCTTTATTCACGCGTGTGCTGTGATTGGTCACTGCTTTATACACGCGTGTGCTGTGATTGGTCACTGCTTTATTCACGCGTGTGCTGGGATTGGTCACTGCTTTATACACGTGTGTGCTGGGATTGGTCACTGCTTTATACACGCGTGTGCTGGGATTGGTCACTGCTTTATTCACGCGTGTGCTGGGATTGGTCACTGCTTTATGCTTTATACACTCGTGTGCTGGGATTGGTCACTGCTTTATGCTTTATACACTCGTGTGCTGTGATTAGTCACTGCTTTATACACGCGTGTGCTGTGATTGGTCACTGCTTTATACACGCGTGTGCTGGGATTGGTCACTGCTTTATACACGTGTGTGCTGGGATTGGTCACTGCTTTATACACGCGTGTGCTGTGATTGGTCACTGCTTTATTCACGTGTGTGCTGGGATTGGTCACTGCTTTATACACGCGTGTGCTGGGATTGGTCACTGCTTTATACACGTGTGTTCTGTGATTGGTCACTGCTTTATACACGTGTGTTCTGTGATTGGTCACTGCTTTATACACGCGTGTGCTGTGATTGGTCACTGCTTTATTCACGTGTGTGCTGGGATTGGTCACTGCTTTATACACACGTGTGCTGGGATTGGTCACTGCTTTATACACGTGTGTTCTGTGATTGGTCACTGCTTTATACACGTGTGTTCTGTGATTGGCCACTGCTTTATACACGTGTGTGCTGTGATTGGTCACTGCTTTATGCTTTATACACGCATGTGCTGTGATTGGTCACTGCTTTATACACGCGTGTGCTGTGATTGGTCACTGCTTTATGCTTTATACACGCGTGTGCTGGGATTGGTCACTGCTTTATTCACGCGTGTGCTGGGATTGGTCACTGCTTTATGCTTTATACACTCGTGTGCTGTGATTGGTCACTGCTTTATACACGTGTGTGCTGTGATTGGTCACTGCTTTATGCTTTATACACGCGTGTGCTGGGATTGGTCACTGCTTTATACACGCGTGTGCTGGGATTGGTCACTGCTTTATACACGTGTGTGCTGATTGGTCACTGCTTTATACACGTGTGTGCTGATTGGTCACTGCTTTATACACGTGTGTGCTGGGATTGGTCACTGCTTTATACACGCATGTGCTGTGATTGGTCACTGCTTTATACACGCGTGTGCTGGGATTGGTCACTGCTTTATACACGCGTGTGCTGGGATTGGTCACTGCTTTATTCACGCGTGTGCTGGGATTGGTCACTGCTTTATGCTTTATACACTCGTGTGCTGTGATTGGTCACTGCTTTATGCTTTATACACTCGTGTGCTGTGATTGGTCACTGCTTTATACACGTGTGTGCTGTGATTGGTCACTGCTTTATACACGTGTGTGCTGGGATTGGTCACTGCTTTATACACGTGTGTTCTGTGATTGGTCACTGCTTTATACACGTGTGTTCTGTGATTGGTCACTGCTTTATACATGCGTGTGCTGTGATTGGTCACTGCTTTATTCACATGTGTGCTGGGATTGGTCACTGCTTTATACACGCGTGTGCTGGGATTGGTCACTGCTTTATACACGTGTGTTCTGTGATTGGTCACTGCTTTATACATGTGTGTTCTGTGATTGGTCACTGCTTTATACACGCGTGTGCTGTGATTGGTCACTGCTTTATACACGTGTGTGCTGTGATTGGTCACTGCTTTATGCTTTATACACGTGTGTGCTGGGATTGGTCACTGCTTTATACACGCGTGTGCTGGGATTGGTCACTGCTTTATACACGTGTGTGCTGATTGGTCACTGCTTTATACACGTGTGTGGTGATTGGTCACTGCTTTATACACACATGTGCTGTGATTGGTCACTGCTTTATACACGCGTGTGCTGGGATTGGTCACTGCTTTATACACGCGTGTGCTGGTTGGTCACTGCTTTATACACGCGTGTGCTGGGATTGGTCACTGCTTTATTCACGCGTGTGCTGTGATTGGTCACTGCTTTATACACGCGTGTGCTGGGATTGGTCACTGCTTTATACACGTGTGTTCTGTGATTGGTCACTGCTTTATACACGTGTGTTCTGTGATTGGTCACTGCTTTATACACGCGTGTGCTGTGATTGGTCACTGCTTTATTCACGTGTGTGCTGGGATTGGTCACTGCTTTATACACGCGTGTGCTGGGATTGGTCACTGCTTTATACACGTGTGTTCTGTGATTGGTCACTGCTTTATACACGTGTGTTCTGTGATTGGTCACTGCTTTATACACGCGTGTGCTGTGATTGGTCACTGCTTTATACACGCGTGTGCTGGGATTGGTCACTGCTTTATTCACGTGTGTGCTGGGATTGGTCACTGCTTTATGCTTTATACATGCATGTGCTGTGATTGGTTACTGTTTTATACACGCGTGTGCTGGGATTGGTCACTGCTTTATACACGCGTGTGCTGGGATTGGTCACTGCTTTATACACTCGTGTGCTGTGATTGGTCACTGCTTTATACACGCGTGTGCTGGGATTGGTCACTGCTTTATACACGCGTGTGCTGGGATTGGTCACTGCTTTATACACGCGTGTGCTGGGATTGGTTTATACACGTGTGTGCTGGGATTGGTCACTGCTTTATACACTCGTGTGCTGGGATTGGTCACTGCTTTATACACGCGTGTGCTGGGATTGGTCACTGCTTTATACACGCGTGTGCTGGGATTGGTCACTGCTTTATACACGTGTGTGCTGGGATTGGTCACTGCTTTATACACGCATGTGCTGGGATTGGTTTATACACGTGTGTGCTGGGATTGGTCACTGCTTTATACACGCGTGTGCTGGGATTGGTCACTGCTTTATACACGTGTGTGCTGGGATTGGTCACTGCTTTATATACGCGTGTGCTGGGATTGGTCACTGCTTTATACACGCGTGTGCTGTGATTGGTCACTGCTTTATACACGTGTGTGCTGTGATTGGTCACTGCTTTATACACGTGTGTGCTGTGATTGGTCACTGCTTTATACACGTGTGTGCTGGGATTGGTCACTGCTTTATACACGCGTGTGCTGGGATTGGTCACTGCTTTATACACGTGTGTGCTGTGATTGGTCACTGCTTTATACACGCGTGTGCAGGGATTGGTCACTGCTTTATTCACGCGTGTGCTGGGATTGGTCACTGCTTTATGCTTTATACATGCGTGTGCTGTGATTGGTCACTGCTTTATACACGTGTGTGCTGTGATTGGTCACTGCTTTATACACGTGTGTGCTGTGATTGGTCACTGCTTTATACACACGTGTGCTGGGATTGGTCACTGCTTTATTCACGCGTGTGCTGGGATTGGTCACTGCTTTATGCTTTATACACGTGTGTGCTGTGATTGGTCACTACTTTATACACGCGTGTGCTGTGATTGGTCACTGCTTTATAAACGCGTGTGCTGGGATTGGTCACTGCTTTATACACTGCAGAGCCTCTGCTGGGTGGAGGGATAGAGTTTTTATATCACGATATAGCAATTCTGAGATAATCCATATATTGCTCGACAATCCTACAATGATAATCACAATATCTGTCACGATATCTATAACTGTGAAAACAAAATGCCTGTGAAAGGTTAAGTGCAGGTTCTCTCTTTATTCAAGTTCAAACTGTTAGAA
This sequence comes from Rutilus rutilus, assembly GCA_021464565.1. Lineage (NCBI taxonomy): Eukaryota > Metazoa > Chordata > Actinopteri > Cypriniformes > Leuciscidae > Rutilus > Rutilus rutilus. Next base: position 799,038 of record JAJAQA010000002.1, read on the forward strand.
AACAGCACAAAACGTTTTTCAGTGTGTAAATTAAATTTAACATTTTAAGTAAATTAAACATTTTATGCTTATACTTCTTAAAAGCTTAAACTTTTCTTTGTGTGTTACCTGACACATTTACCTGCTTATCGACTTGATTTATATAAACCTGCTACATTTCAAAATGTACCAACCTCAAATATTTAAACCTGGGAACACCTCAATGTTCCAAGCTTCCTTAAAGGAGAAGTTCACTTTCAAAAAAACTTTTGCTGATAATTTACTCACCCCCATGTCATCCAAGATGTCCATGTCTTTCTTTCTTCAGTCGCAAAGAAATTAAGGTTTTTGATGAAAACATTCCAGGATTTCCCCCCATGTAATGGATTCTATTGGGACCCAAACGGTAGAAGGTCCAAATGACAGTTTAAGTGCAGCTTCAAAGGGCTTTAAACGATACCAGATGATGAATAAGGGTCTTATCTAGCGAAACGATCGGTCATTTCCAAAATAAATAAAAAAGTTTAAGTTTTATAAGCACAAATGTTCGCCTTGCTCTGTTCTGTGATGCGCGTTCGTGACGTCACGTAATACGCAATTACGTTGAAAAGGTCACGCTTGAAAAATTTCTGTCCTGAAGAAAATGTTCTTTTTGGCTTTTTAATATTAAAACACCCAGGATACGCACACGAAATGGGCATTTTAAACGATAAACTGACACAAATACATTTGAAAATGTGTATATGGTCCTCCTCCTGCACATTTGTAAACACGTCAAGCGTGACCTTTTCAACGTAATTGCGTATTACGTGACGTCACGAACGCGCATCACAGAACAGAGCAAGGCGAGCGTTTGTGCTTATAAAACTTAAACTTTTTTATTTATTTTGGAAATGACCGATCGTTTCGCTAGATAAGACCCTTATTCATCGTCTGGTATCGTTTAAAGCCCTTTGAAGCTGCACTTAAACTGTCATTTGGACCTTCTACCGTTTGGGTCCCAATAGAATCCATTACATGGGGGGAAATCCTGGAATGTTTTCATCAAAAACCTTAATTTCTTTGCGACTGAAGAAAGAAAGACATGGACATCTTGGATGACATGGGGGTGAGTAAATTATCAGCAAAAGTTTTTTTGAAAGTGAACTTCTCCTTTAAAATAACCCTGGGAATAATGTTGTCAACTTGGGTATTTTAACATTTTAAAAATGTGACGACACCAGCATTTCCCTCTATCATTTTGAGCAGATTCTTAAACACCTCTGATTGGCCATTGGGTTCATGTGCTCAACAGATATGTCTCTGATTGGCTACAATGATCAACGCTTCATTAACAGGTTGTAAATAGACATCTTTGACACTCTTCATCGAGCACTTACACAGATATACACAGGAGCGTTAGTTAACTTATGTTCACATTTCCCTCATTCATGTGTTGAGCGCCACCTCCAGGAGACATGAAGTAGTGACACTGAGGAGGGAAATCTGTTTACAGCCTTATTTTATTAATTAAATATCAATATTTGGTGCCAGCGTAGCAATTATCGTAGTGGATGGAGAAAGACAGTGATATATCGCCTGATCCATATTTGGTCCCACCCCTTATGGTAGCGTTATTGTGTGGTTGGATATTCCAGCTAAATCCAGAGAGGCGGAGCTACACTCCACACTCCACCCATGGCTCAGCAAACGAGCAGCTCTCTGAATCCCAAATTTATTGGGATTATATGAAGAAGCCCCGCCCACTAATTAGGGGAAGGAAGGGAAGCACATTGAACACAGAGCTCATCACGTGATGTTCAACCTTCGAGGATAATCGCTCCTTCTTCTACAGTTTCTTCTCTCTCGTACAGTCCAGTGAGTCTGTGTTTGTTCATCATGTAGTATTCACACACACACACACACACACACACACACACACAGTCTGAGCCTCCGTTGAGAAGCCTTGCGAGTCCGTCAGTGCGCGCGCGCCCACAGGAACGGCAGCAGGGCCGCGAGCAGCACGGGTGTGGGCGCGGGCAGTGCGCATGCGCAGGAGAGCGCTCTCCTCCTATGGCGCGGGCCGTTGCAGAGCGGGGTGTTGCAGCAGGAGATGCAGACCGAGTTCAGCTTCCCCGTGCAGAACTGCTGATACCCCGAGGACGCGATCAGGCACGCTCCTGACGAGGCGCACGACTTCCTGTAGTGGACCCCTACACACACACACAGAGAGAGAGAGAGAGAGAGAGAGAGAGAGAGAGAGAGAGAGAGAGAGAGAGAGAGAGTGTGTGTGTGTGTGTGTGTGTGTAAGTATGTGTATGTGTGATAAAAACTGGACTTTATTTTCCTAATGCATTTTCAATATTTCTGTTCATTCGTCATTTCCATCAAGTCAAGTCAAGTATATTTGTATAGCGCTTTTCACAATACAGATTGTATCAAAGCAGCTTCACAGTATTAAATTAAAATAATACAACAAGGTTTGTTTCTAGTGGAATTTATTGATTGATGAAATCAAATTAAATATCCCCAAAATATCAGTCTAATTGTCAACGTTCAAATGTTTCCATTTAATTATTTTCAAATTCTAAAGACAGACAGAAAAATATCAACAGCAGGTTTTTAAAGTACAGTCCACTAGAGACGCTGCGAAATAAATATAATCCGCTTATTAATGGCATCTTATTAGTAGTTGTAAAAAAATAGTAATTTTTGTTAACAAGGAAATACAAAATCAAATATTGAAACATATTCATTTAAACATGAATCGACAAGTATAACATTTACTAGTAAATTAAATGTTAAATGTAAAAATTAAATGTAAAACTGAAATTAAATGTTGAGTGAGTCTTTTTATCAAAAAACAAAAACTAAATCATAAAAGTGTGTAAAATGAGCAGCATGACTGTAAGCCGACGGTGAATCTGATGATAAACAGCTGGTTATTCTGTGCAGTGAACAATATAAAGCACTACTGTTATCGAGTGATGAGTTTAAATAGGGAAAAGTGATGAACTGAATGTAGAAGAAGTGGTTGTTCAGGAACAGGAAGTGATGTGTGCGCTCACCGTCCTCCATGACGAGCACTTCCTTCTGGCACATGTCCTGCACATTGACGGTGCAGTTAACAATGAAGTCTGGAGCGGAGCAGTCGTCCTGTCGCTCGTCCTCACACTGATAACACTGGATCTGCAGCGCCACGCTCAGGCCTGAGGGGGTGACATCAACAACGACAACATCAGTGACATCATCAACAACAACATCAGTGACATCATCATCAGTGACATCATCAACATCATCAGCAGTCGTCCTGCCGTTCGTCCTCACACTGATAACTATTTCCACTACCACGTGACGTAACAGAAGAAGGGACCTAACCGTAAACAACATGGCCTCACCTACTGTACTGCTTCTTTGCTTGGAGCAGGGAGACCGTCCACTGGAGATCCACATCCAGAGCCGCGTTTCCACTGTCGGGCCAGGGCCGGGCCGTGCTAGTGCGTGCCAGGGCCAGTCGCGTTTCCACTGTCACTTCCGGGGCTTGATCGGGGCTTACTCGGGGCCAACGGCCAGGATTTCTGGCCCGTCGAATACCTTGGGCCAAAGCGGGCCAGCTCGGGCTAGAGGAGTGGTTACCAACAGAGGAGGAGTTTACCATTGGGAGACGGCAGCGCCGGATGATTCTGTCAGCATTTAAGACTTAAAAATAAAATAATTTAAATCGCGTTCATGTTTGAATGCCTTCTGTTTGTGATGCAAAAGACTATGCGCGCTAGCCGTTACCATAGTAAACATAGTAAACGCTTGAAGATACGCATAGTAAAAAAAAAAAAACATAGCGAACGCTTGAAGAAATCAGACCAATCTTAAAGGCTATCACAGTCATGTTTTTTATTTTATAGCCTACGTCTCGTCTCTTTAAACCGGACTATCAAAAAATAAAGTAACTTTTTTTTTTCGGGAGCTTCCTCTGTTTCTCTGACTGAAAATCTCTGTATGGGAGTCGAGAGAGTGCTAAAGCTCCTCAGGTCGTATGGCATATATTTGTAGAAATTATCATTTTTTCTAAATGTGATGTAAATATGTCCTGTAACTAAGTTACCAGATAAAGAAACAGACGCGACTGAAAAAGTAAGTGTGTCCTCTTTCTTTTGTGAAATAGACCTAAGTTAACGGTAATTTATTTCTGAGTGACTAATGTGCAATTTTTACATAAATTGATTCATTATGATCAATGTATCACTTTTTATTGTAAACCTGTGGTAAAACATCGATCCTTGGGTTTTAAATATTCAAGTAGCTGCTAAACAAAAAACAAAAACAAAAAAAGCTAGCAAACGGCCGCTTTTATCGTGTTTGTTTTCAACGCTGTTTCCAGTGATTTCTGATTAGTTTTCTGATAAAACTTCCATTTGTTGGTGAAATGATGGGTTAGTGTGACGTTGTCCCAGAGAGGCGTGTTACGGGCGTGTTTTAGTGAAGCGCTGTGGAGCTTCTGGCCCGACAGTGGAAACGCATGCCCGGTGCTATTGGCCCGAGGCTATTAGCCCGGCACGGCCCGTTTAAAGCCCTGGCCCGGCCCTGGCCCGACAGTGGAAACGCGGCTCAGGAGTTCTTACATCTCGCGTGCCAAACTCATTACCCGGACCGCTAGGCACCCGAAGGCACACGGTCCAGTGGGCGGTCCAAAGGAGGATTTCGCTTCTTTCGTGGAGTGGGTACTGGTAAATAACAACTCGCCACTTACCATCGGCCCCGCTGAGGATGACACCGTTACCAGTCCCACTCCACCACAGCCAACCACCACCAGCGAATGACGTGACGGAGATGCTGCTTGAGCCCACCGCAGACAGTGAGACCGGCCACCCATGAGAGACGAGCCTGTACCGAGGATAAGGATGGAGAGCGTCATAGCCACGGAGTCTGACCAGGTGCGTGAGCCGGCAACACTGTGCGTCGAGGGAGTGATTGTGGAGCTTGAGAGCTGGGAGGATAGGCCTAGCCACAACCCTACTGCTATGAAAGTGTGTATGTTGAACTCTGGCATATATTTTGAGGAACTAAATAACTTTTTTTTTTTTGGTAGATCTTATTGACTTTTGTGGGGAGGTTATACCCAGTACCCCTGTATCTCCAGAGTCCCTGGTTTCTCCAGAATTCCCGCCCAGCCTCCCTCTCCTGCCTCCTCAATCAGCCAGTTCCTCATTGTCCTTCAGTCTCTCGCCAGCTCCCATCTTCTGTAAAGTTCCAAATGTCTTCAGGCAACCAGCTCCATCCAGCACAGAGGATCCCCTGTCTCCACCTCCCGCCTCTGTGTCCATCGCTCCATCTCGGCCTGTCGACACTTCGGCTCCACCCTGGTTCCTTCCTCCCTCGGCTCCACCGGAAACCATTGGCCATACGGCTTCTCCGGGCTCCTTCGTCCCTCCAGCTCCGCCTTGGTCAACCGTCGACCTGCCTGCACCTTCGGCTCCGTTTGGCTTTGTCTGGCTCCGTCTTCCCCGACCCCGACTCCGCCTCCGTCCTCAGTCCCACCGGCTCAGCCGCTGTCCTCTGGATTTCCGGTTCCCCCTCGGACGCTCGTCGCCACAGCTCCACCTCCAGTACCATCAGCGTTGTGTGGGCTCATCGTCTCCATCTGGGTTTCCATCGTTAGTGGCTACATCTCCGTCAGTCGTCCCCAAGGTGCATACCATCAAGTCGGCTACACCATGGCTCCTCCCCCCTTCGACTCCGCCCTGGGGCCTCGTCCTGGCTGGTCTCTGGCCTAACATCTGGATCCTCCTGCTCTTGGCTCCTCCCACCCTCCTCTCCCCCATTGGACTTATTTGGACTCTTTTTGGTTTTTCCTCTCTCCTGCTCCACGCCCCCCTCCAGAGCCCCCACCCTCCCTCCTCAGTTGGACTGTTCTGTACGGTGCGAGGACGCACCTTTTCAGGAGGGGGCGTACTGTTACATGTATGGTCTGTCTCCTATGTTTCAACATGTTTTTGGTTTAGTCCTGTGACCCATTTCCCCCCTGTCTGTCTAATTAGTCATCTCCTTCACCTGTGTCCTGTTAATTATCTAATTAAGTTCCTTTTGTTTGCTCTGTGTATTTAGACCCTGTGTTCTCCCTCAGTCTTCGTCCGTTCTCGTTAAAGTGTGGTTTTCTCCTGGTTCCTGAGCTTTGTCATTAAAAACCATTATTATCATCCTCCTTCGATCTTCATGCTATTTCCACTACCACGTTACGCTTTACAGCAGCTCTAGAATAAAGTTATTGTCCAGCTAAACTTAGTTTGATTGATTCACTTCCGTTGCAAAGGTCATTAGTTATTAACTTAGGGGCCGCTAACACACACCGCTCTCACAGAAAACCCTTAATGCGCTCCGGCCGCTCATTCGCATAACAACAGTGTTTGGTGAACGCAAACGTTCAAACAGGTTCCAAGGTGCAAGTGTTGAACATTTTTGAAAAACTTTATCATCTCTGCGTTAACTTAAAAAATGCGAACCTGTGAAAACGCTGACAGCGTGCACACGCGTATTAGTCTATAGGTATGACCGTTTGAATATATATGTGCGCAGGCGTGTATCTTTATTTACAAATTAACCTCACCAAATTATTTGTCTGGCATTAAAAATTTATAATACAGAATTATTTATCGCTTCCGCGTATCCATGCGAACTGGAATTATTTTGACAACGTTTCATCTGTACAGAGGTAAAAGGAAGGAGGCCTTCACAGGGGAGAGACTAGTAGATGATTATCCAGGCGCAGGTCCTGGAGTGTGTGTGTGTGTGTGTGTGTGTGTGTGTGTGTGTGTGTGTGTGTGTGTGTGTGTGTGTGTGTGTGTGTGTGTGTGTGTGTGTGTGTGTGTGTGTGTGTGTGTGTGTGCATGTGTCCAGGCGCAGGTCCTTCATCAGATCTGGACTGCGGTAAACCTCGGGATAAACAGAGAGACTAAAATTAGCGTAGATGCCATTCTTCTCATGATGTAACAAGTACATCAGGATTTATGGGAAGTGTTCCTGGTTCCAGCTGACCTAATCTATGTAGCCTAACATTGAATTATAGAAGTCTATAATGTGTTATGTGTTTGCTAGGTCAAAGAGATGTGTTTTTAGTCTAGCTTTGAACTGACAGAGTGTGTCTGCTTCCCGGACAATGGTAGGAAGACTGTTCCAGAGTTTTGGTGCTAAATAGGAAAAGGAACTACCGCCAGCAGTCGATTTTGATATTCTAGGTATTATCCACTGGCCAGAATTTTGAGATCGCAATAGACGTGAAGGAGTATAATGCGTTAAGAGCTCGCTCAAGCACTGCGGAGCTAAACCATTTAGTGCTTTGTAAGTAATCAGCAATATTTTAAAATGTATGCGATGTTTAATAGGGAGCCAATGCAGTGTTGACAGAACCGGGCTAATATGGTCATACTTCCTGGTTCTGGTAAGAACTCGAGCTGCTGCGTTTTGGACCAGCTGTAGTTTGTTTATTAAGCGTGCAGGGCAACCACCCAGTAGAGCATTACAGTAATCTAGCCTTGAGGTCATGAACGCATGAACTAACTGTTCCGCATTTGTCAATGAGAGCATATGACGTAATTTAGATATATTTTTAAGATGGAAAAATGCGGTTTTACAGATACTAGACACGTGACTTTCAAATGAAAGATTGGTATCAAAGAGCACACCCAGGTTCCTAACCGACGACGAAGACTTAACAGAGCAGCCATCAAGTGTTAGACAGTATTCTAGGTTATTACGTGAGGAAGTTTTCTGTCCAATAATTAGAATCTCTGTTTTTTCAGAATTTAGAAGTAGGAAATTACTAGTCATCCAGTTTTTTATATCAGCTGTGCATTCTGTTAATTTTGTGAATTTGTACGTTTCGTCTGGGCGTGAAGAAATATAGAGCTGAGTATCATCAGCATAACAGTGGAAGCTAATGCCATGTTTCCTAATAATATCTCCTAATGGCAGCATGTACAGAGTGAACAGCAGTGGTCCTAGTACTGAGCCCTGTGGTACACCATACTGAACTTGTGATCGATAAGACATCTCATCATTTACTGCTACAAACTGATAACGGTCAGATAAGTATGATTTAAACCATGCTAGTGCATTTCCACTAATGCCAACATAATGTTCTAATCTATTTAAAAGAATGTTGTGGTCAATAGTGTCAAACGCAGCACTAAGATCGAGTAACACTAATAGCGAGATACAACCACGATCGGAAGATAAGAGCAAATCATGTGTGACTCTAATGAGAGCAGTCTCAGTACTATGGTATGGTCTAAATCCGGACTGGAAATCCTCGCAGATTTCATTTCTTTCTAAAAAGGAACACAGTTGTGAAGATACTGCCTTTTCTAGTGTCTTTGACAGAAAAGGTAGATTCGAGATCGGCCTGTAATTGACTAATTCTGTAGCATCAAGTTGTGGTCTTTTAACAAGCGGTTTAATCGTAGCCAGCTTAAAGGTATTTGGTACGTATCCTAGAGACAAAGATGAATTAATGATATTAAGAAGAGCATCTAGGACCTCTGGAAGCATCTCTTTCAGTAGCTTAGTCGGTATAGGGTCTAACATACATGTTGTAGATTTAGATGATTTAACGAGTTTAGTAAATTCTTCCTCTCCTATAGCAACGAACGAATCAAATTGTTCCTCAAGGAGACTTCAATGCACTGCCTGATGCGATACTGTAGTAGACGGTTGCATAGTTATAATTTTCTTTCTAATATAATCAATCTTGTAAGTAAAGAAGTTCATAAAGTCATTACTGCTGTGCTGCTTGGAAACTTCTGGGCTTGAAGCTGTCTTTTTTATTAGTTTAACCACTGTTTCAAATACATTTCTTCTAATAGGGTTGAAAAATAAGCAGATCTAGCAGCTTTTAAGGCCTCTCTGTTCATAATCGAGCTCTCCTTCATGAAATGCGAAAAACGTCTAATTTTGTTTTCTTCCAGTTGCTCCATTTTCTTTTCCACTGGTGATAAAATCATCAACGGTGACATCATCAACATCAGTACTGACATCTTTAACAGTGACATCACCGTCATCATCATCATTCAGTTCAGTTCAATAACTTCAGTATCCCCACAGGCTCAACAAACAACACAACATTCAACACACACCTCTGCTAAAGCTCTAGATTCATCTGAAGATCCTGCTAGAACAGCAGTGGCAGCTGAATAAAGTTCTCCTTATCCCAGCCGTTTCCACCAGAATAACAGGAGCGTTCCTCTTTCAGATCGGTTCTCAACAGTAATATTAGCAGCATCTTTATAATCCTTCAGAGTCTACTGAAGCAGGATTAAAGTGAGCACAGACGCCATAAGTGATTAATACACAACTATCAGAATGTCCTTTTCAATATTAAACCTCCTCAAACACCGTCTGAATGCTTATCTAATGTAAACGGGAGTCGATCTCTGTAATCTCTGTTTTCTTCATCTTCATCATCATCAGCTTTAACTGTGTGACATCCATCAACTCTTCATTTTACTGCTTATATTTCATTCATATTTTCTAGGGTTAGTTTGTTTATTTGTGATCATAGAGTTAATTACATTCCTTCATACAAACACAGTCATCACTGATTACATAATCAGATTTCTAAATTTATACACTTGTAATTAGATTATATTATGCTGTGAAATACTCATAATTAGACTTCAGTTACATTGTTATTTTTAATTCTCACAATGGCAGTAAATCATTAATAATCCTCACTAATATTTGCGTTCAGAAAGTCCTCCCGGCTTGAGAAATTACTCCAGTCTGAGACAGCGCATAACTAATAATTCATCATAATAATAATAAAACATTGCATCTTCTTTTTGTTTTATTTTTAATTATTACCTTTTCATCGACTTTCATCTTTCCCTCACAAACCGTAACATTTAATGCACTTGATTTTCAAGATTATCCATAACTACAGTTTTCACCATGTCATATATTGAATAATGCAGCAAATACGCCTGAAATAAGCTCTTAATACGCTTTAAATGTCAGATATGCACAAATATATTCATATGAGAATTTACAATAATTCTGACACAATTTTGCATGAAAAACAGGATCAAAACAAAAATCTTATTCTGATTTCTCCAACGGGGAATAGACATATATTTATATATTCTTGAAATACTTTACAAGTTTCATTTGTTAACATTAGTAAACATGAACTAACGATGAACAATACTTCTGCAGCATTTATTAATCTTAATGTTCATCTGTGCATATGTTCATGCATTTTTAAAATCAGTGTATTTCTGACATTAGATTATTCACAGGAACAAACAAAAAACAATATGTATTTTATTAACTAACATTAACAGAGATCAATAAATGTAAAATCATGTTTCTTGTAGTTGTATTTACTGGTGTAATAAATGCATTGCTGTTGTCAGCTCGCGCTCCTGTAAACTCATCACACATCTAGTGTTCGTTTAACTGCCTTCATTCATATAATACGAGTCTAATCTGACCAAATACAAACAAAATGTGTTTAATGGTCAAGAAAATCATAATTGTCATTTCTTATCTGAGGGCGGAATATGAGGTTTACTTCAAATAAATTGTTTTTTAATGGAAAAAGTGTAATTAAATGTTTAGCATGTTTATAAACTGAATCGCATATTACACCAAAACGCAGTTTTAAAAAACAGGAACTGCTAAATTATCATTCATAAATATCCTAATTTCCGTCTGTCATAATTCCAGCGAATTCCCAAAATATGTGCATATAGAATAACAACAATTAAACAACAAAAACACGTCACCCTTTTGTGAAATTAAGGCATGAATTAAGCATCATTAATAAGTGTCACAGTGTGTGTATAGAATCAGTCACACACACACACACACACACACACACACACACACACACACACACACACACACACACACACACTTAAGCTAAAACACTAATTTAACTGTAATTAAAATCAGGCTTTATCTGTCGTTTTATTTCAGAATTTAAAATTGGCATACGATTAAAGCCCATTAAAATCACAGGCCATTAATTATAACTCAATCATTTAAAGCCTCTTCAATAAACTCACTGCTGCTGGTTAATCGTGTGTGTGTGTGAGAGAGAACACACTCACCCGCTGTCAGCACGATCGCCAGTAGAGTCACACACAGCCGCATCACCGGCACCGCGAGCGAGCGAGCGTCAGACTGACCGAACCCGAGTCTGCGCCTTCACTCACAGCACGCGACGCGACGCCCGCGCCACTGAACTCGCCGTGACTCGCGTCTGAATGAAGAGAGAGAGAGAGGGGTGGAGGGAGGGAGAGAGAGAGAGAGAGAGAGAGAGAGAGAGAGAGAGAGAGAGAGAGAGAGAGAGAGAGAGAGATTTAAATATACACACATGATTTCTGTGTTATAATCCTTTTTATTTTATTGTATTTTTTTTATCTTTATTTATTTTATTATTGTTGTTTTATGTTATGAGTATTATTATTTTTGCTATATCTAGCCATGAATATATATAGGCTAATATTATCTTTTTTATTTAATTTAACTATTATTATTAATTTCTGTACTAAATGTTCTAAATCATTTTCCGTGTTGTTTTGATGCTTTGGGGGGGGGGGGGGGGGGGGGGGTAGAGAGAGAGAGAGAGAGAGAGAGAGAGAGAGACAGAGAGAGACAGAGAGAGAGACAGAGATAGAGAAAGAGAGAGAGAGAGAGAGGGGAGGGGTAGAGAGAGAGAGAGACAGAGAGAGAGACAGAGATAGAGAAAGAGAGAGAGAGAGAGAGAGAGAGGGGAGGGGTAGAGAGAAAGAAAGGGAGAGAGAGAGAGAGAGAGAGCAGCAATTATAAACACATCAGAGACACTTATTTCACACAAATAGCGCAGATTTTACCTCAATTCCAACAAGCGAGCCTTATAAACAAACTGTGTTATACTTTGGGAGAGAAAGAAGAGTGTATTCATCTGGCAGCGCAGTGTGTGTTCTCCTGTCATTTGAGGGACACTTTTCCCTTAAACTGCTTTCTGTACAATTTTTTTTAATTTTTTTATTTTTTTTATTATGATATATTTATGTATAATATGGATTTTTTTTTTGTTCCCCTTTTATTTATCTGTATGTTTGTATAAGTCTATTGCTATTTTACACAGTCATGCCAATAAACCTCATTTGAAATTGAGAGAGAGAGAGAGAGAGAGAGAGACAGAGAGAGAGAGAGAGAGAGAGAGAGAGTCTAGGATAGAGAGAGAGAGAGAGAGAGAGAGTGTCTAGGATAGAGAGAGAGAGAGAGAGACAGAGAGAGAGGGATAGATAGAGAGAGAGAGGGATAGAGAGAGAGAGAGAGACAGAGAGAAAACTCACCCCAGTAAACACATCATCAGAGAAAAGAAAAAGATTTAAGATTGTTAAAACAATAATGATGTGCACCGATAAATCATTTAGAACAAACACTGCAATATTCCATAAAACAATAGAGAATTGTTCATTTTGATTTCAGGGAGACTCCAAGCATGTTGACGTGTTTTCATTCTGAGCATTTACAGTTTAGAATTTAACATATACACACACACTAACAACGCCTATCGTGTGTGAACGTGTCTTACAGAAAGTGTCTCCAAAATTGTGCTGGAGTGTGTGTGTGTGTGTGTGTGTGTGTGTGTGTGTGTGTCACATTGATGAATGAGGGTGTGTATGTATCGTGAGGATTGTGACAGTAGAGGTAGGAGTTTACGTCCCTCTCCTGAGCGTGTGTGAAGGGTTATTAAACACACTTTAATCTCTCTCTCACACACACACACATACACATTAGATGTTGCTGTTTGATAAGTGCGATTTATGCTTTACTGTACTTTAAGAGCTCATGAATAATGAAATCCGATCAATAGAAACTGATGCTGGGTTATGAACACCATCTGAGTCTGTGTTCTTATACTGTGTGTGTGTTACTCTGAGACACACGCCTCTGCTAAACCAAAACCAGCTTTTCACAATTACTGGCCATTTTTTAAACCATTTGGCTTTTTAAACACTTTACACACTTATTCTCGTGTTCACACTCAAATAATGAGATGAAGTGAAGTGTATTATGTGAGCTGAGAGGATCGAGATCAGTGTTATGGGCCGACCCACTAAAAGTTGATAACCCAGAATATTCCACAAACCCAAAGCGGGACAGCAGCCAGAACACAACCGAACACTAACCCAAACCCAGAACCCAACACTAACCCAAACCCAGAACCCAACACTAACCCAACACTAACCCAAACCCAGAACACAACACTAACCCAACACTAACCCAATACTAACCCAACACTAACCCAACACTAACCCAAACACTAACCCAAACCCAGAACACGACACTAACCCAACACTAACCCAACACTAACCCAAACCCAGAACACGACACTAACCCAATACTAACCAACACTAACCCAAACACTAACCCAAACACTAACCCAAACACTAACCCAACACTAACCCAAACCCAGAACACGACACTAACCCAACACTAACCCAATACTAACCCAACACTAACCCAAACACTAACCCAAATACTAACCCAAACACGACACTAACCCAACACTAACCCAATACTAACCCAACACTAACCCAAACCCAGAACACGACACTAACCCAACACTAACCCAAACCCAGAACACGACACTAACTCAACACTAACCCAACACTAACCCAACACTAACCCAAACACTAACTGGATACTAACCTAACACTAACCCAAACCCAGAACACGACACTAACCCAACACTAACCCAAACCCAGAACTAACCCAAACCCAGAACCCAACACTAACCCAAACCCAGAACACAACACTAACTCAACACTAACCCAAACCCAGAGCACGACACTAACCCAACACTAACCCAAACCCAGAACACAACAGTAACCCAAACCCAGAACACAACACTAACCCAACACTAACCCAACACTAACCCAAACCCAGAACACGACACTAACCCAACACTAACCCAATACTAACCCAAACCCAGAACACAACACTAACCCAACACTAACCCAAACCCAGAACACAACACTAACCCAACACTAACCCAAACCCAGAACACAACACTAACCCAACCCAGAACACAACACTAACCCAACACTAACCCAACCCAGAACACAACACTAACCCAGCACTAACCCAATACTAACCCAACACTAACCCAACACTAACCCAAACACTAACCCAAACCCAGAACACGACACTAACCCAACACTAACCCAACACTAACCCAACACTAACCCAAACCCAGAACACGACACTAACCCAATACTAACCAACACTAACCCAAACACTAACCCAAACACTAACCCAAACACTAACCCAACACTAACCCAAACCCAGAACACGACACTAACCCAACACTAACCCAATACTAACCCAACACTAACCCAAACACTAACCCAAACACTAACCCAAACACGACACTAACCCAACACTAACCCAATACTAACCCAACACTAACCCAAACACTAACCCAACACTAACCCAAACCCAGAACACGACACTAACCCAACACTAACCCAAACCCAGAACACGACACTAACCCAACACTAACCCAACACTAACCCAAACACTAACTGGATACTAACCTAACACTAACCCAAACCCAGAACACGACACTAACCCAACACTAACCCAAACCCAGAACTAACCCAAACCCAGAACCCAACACTAACCCAAACCCAGAACACAACACTAACTCAACACTAACCCAAACCCAGAGCACGACACTAACCCAACACTAACCCAAACCCAGAACACAACAGTAACCCAAACCCAGAACACAACACTAACCCAACACTAACCCAAACCCAGAACACGACACTAACCCAACACTAACCCAATACTAACCCAAACCCAGAACACAACACTAACCCAACACTAACCCAAACCCAGAACACAACACTAACCCAACACTAACCCAAACCCAGAACACGACACTAACCCAACACTAACCCAAACCCAGAACTAACCCAAACCCAGAACCCAACACTAACCCAAACCCAGAACACAACACTAACTCAACACTAACCCAAACCCAGAGCACGACACTAACCCAACACTAACCCAAACCCAGAACACAACAGTAACCCAAACCCAGAACACGACACTAACCCAACACTAACCCAATACTAACCCAACACTAACCCAAACACTAACCCAAATACTAACCCAAACACGACACTAACCCAACACTAACCCAATACTAACCCAACACTAACCCAAACCCAGAACACGACACTAACCCAACACTAACCCAAACCCAGAACACGACACTAACTCAACACTAACCCAACACTAACCCAACACTAACCCAAACACTAACTGGATACTAACCTAACACTAACCCAAACCCAGAACACGACACTAACCCAACACTAACCCAAACCCAGAACTAACCCAAACCCAGAACCCAACACTAACCCAAACCCAGAACACAACACTAACTCAACACTAACCCAAACCCAGAGCACGACACTAACCCAACACTAACCCAAACCCAGAACACAACAGTAACCCAAACCCAGAACACAACACTAACCCAACACTAACCCAACACTAACCCAAACCCAGAACACGACACTAACCCAAACCCAGAACCCAACACTAACCCAAACCCAGAACACAACACTAACTCAACACTAACCCAAACCCAGAGCACGACACTAACCCAACACTAACCCAAACCCAGAACACAACAGTAACCCAAACCCAGAACACAACACTAACCCAACACTAACCCAACACTAACCCAAACCCAGAACACGACACTAACCCAACACTAACCCAATACTAACCCAAACCCAGAACACAACACTAACCCAACACTAACCCAAACCCAGAACACAACACTAACCCAACACTAACCCAAACCCAGAACACAACACTAACCCAACCCAGAACACAACACTAACCCAACACTAACCCAACCCAGAACACAACACTAACCCAGCACTAACCCAATACTAACCCAACACTAACCCAACACTAACCCAAACACTAACCCAAACCCAGAACACGACACTAACCCAACACTAACCCAACACTAACCCAACACTAACCCAAACCCAGAACACGACACTAACCCAATACTAACCAACACTAACCCAAACACTAACCCAAACACTAACCCAAACACTTACCCAACACTAACCCAAACCCAGAACACGACACTAACCCAACACTAACCCAATACTAACCCAACACTAACCCAAACACTAACCCAAACACGACACTAACCCAACACTAACCCAATACTAACCCAACACTAACCCAAACACTAACCCAACACTAACCCAAACCCAGAACACGACACTAACCCAACACTAACCCAAACCCAGAACACGACACTAACCCAACACTAACCCAACACTAACCCAAACACTAACTGGATACTAACCTAACACTAACCCAAACCCAGAACACGACACTAACCCAACACTAACCCAAACCCAGAACTAACCCAAACCCAGAACCCAACACTAACCCAAACCCAGAACACAACACTAACTCAACACTAACCCAAACCCAGAGCACGACACTAACCCAACACTAACCCAAACCCAGAACACAACAGTAACCCAAACCCAGAACACAACACTAACCCAACACTAACCCAACACTAACCCAAACCCAGAACACGACACTAACCCAACACTAACCCAATACTAACCCAAACCCAGAACACAACACTAACCCAACACTAACCCAAACCCAGAACACAACACTAACCCAACACTAACCCAAACCCAGAACACGACACTAACCCAACACTAACCCAAACCCAGAACTAACCCAAACCCAGAACCCAACACTAACCCAAACCCAGAACACAACACTAACTCAACACTAACCCAAACCCAGAGCACGACACTAACCCAACACTAACCCAAACCCAGAACACAACAGTAACCCAAACCCAGAACACAACACTAACCCAACACTAACCCAACACTAACCCAAACCCAGAACACGACACTAACCCAACACTAACCCAATACTAACCCAAACCCAGAACACAACACTAACCCAACACTAACCCAAACCCAGAACACAACACTAACCCAACACTAACCCAAACCCAGAACACAACACTAACCCAACACTAACCCAAACCCAGAACACAACACTAACCCAACCCAGAACACAACACTAACCCAACACTAACCCAACCCAGAACACAACACTAACCCAGCACTAACCCAATACTAACCAAACCCAGAACACGACACTAACCCTAACCCAACACTAACCCCTAAAGTCCCCGTCCCGGGTCAGGCGCTGGACTCAGGACACGCCCGTGCTCAACTCAACCCTCTCGCCCAGTCCTCAGTGGGTTCAAGATCATCAGTAAAGCGGAGTAAAGTAAACCAGGTAAAGTTCTCCTGATGATGAGTTTTCTTTGGATCAGAACAAAAAGTTCCTTCAAATGTTCCCTGAATGTCAGTGAAAGTCCTGCGGGCGCCATGAGGGTTGTTGCCAAAACCTCAGTCTGGGTTTCAGCTGGGCAGAACCACAGCAGGAGATATAACGAAATAAGACATAATGAAATAAGATATAATGAAAGTGAGCGGGTGGTCAAACTCAGAAATTCATGAACGCCATTAAAACAGTGAGAGTGTAAAGATGTCCACTGAAGGCAATTTAAGAACCCGTGTACAGCATTTACTTACACGTAATAGTGATTTCATCGCAACTTCTCATGAAGCTCCGTGCCGGAGCGCGTATTGTTTTCAGAGAAACACGCGATCAACGAAAAACGAAGCCTCATTTTCTTTCCAGTCTCGTGAATGCTTCACTTTGCGTGTCGGAATGTTAAAGGGATACTCCACTTTTTTCGGAAATATGCTCATTTTACAACTCCCCCAGAGTTAAAAAGATGAGTTTTACCGTTTTAGAATCCATTCAGCCGAACTCCGGGTCTGACGGTACCACTTTTAGCATAGCTTAGCACAGATCATTGATTCTGATGAGTCCAGTAGCATTTCTTTCAAAATGACCAAAGAGTTTCAATATTCCTATTTAAAACTTGACTCTTCTGTAGTTAAACCGTGTACTAAGATCGACAGAAAATGAAAAGTTGCAATTTTCTAAGCCTATATGGCTAGGAACTACTCTCATTCCGGCGTAATAATCAAGGAACTGTGCGGCTGTACCATGGGTCCAGCAGGCGTAATGATATGACGCAGCGCCTGAAAATAGGTCTATAGGTTAGACAAACTTAGTCCCGGTCACGTTGGAAGAAGTTACCGAGCTGGGGACTATTTTTAGGCGCTGCGTCATATCACTACGCCTGCTGCACCCATGGTACGGCCGCACAGTTCCTTGATTATTACGCCGGAATGAGAGTAGTTCCTAGCCATATAGGCTTAGAAAATTGCAACTTTTCATTTTCCGTCGATCTTAGTACACGGTTTAACTACAGAAGAGTCAAGGTTTAAATAGGAAAAATATTGAAACTCTTTGGTCATTTTGAAAGAAATGCTACTGGACTCGTCTGAATCAATGATCTATGCTAAGCTATGCTAAAAGTGGTACCGTCAGACCCGGAGTTCGGCTGAATGGATTCTAAAACGGTAAAACTCAACTGTTTAACTCTGGGGGAGTTGTAAAATGAGCATATTTCCGAAAAAAGTGGAGTATCCCTTTAAACCCAGACCACTACTCTACAGGTTTTTGGAAGTTTAAGTCCATTTACTAACATTAATATTTATTAATAAATAAGCCTATAGCCTATGTTACATGATCATATATTCTGACACATAAACAGCATAGAAACCATAAAATAATTAGACAAACATTTACTTGCATCAAGCAACTCTGTTGGTATTTTTATAATTAGTATTAATATAATTGTTACATTTAATTGATTGCCACACTTTAATATGTGAATTATATTATCAGAAAACTGAACATTTAGCGTTGTCAGGCTTTTATTTGAGCTTAAAGGAGAACTCGGTAACTCTAGCGAACTCTAGTCACTTCTTCGCTGATTTTCCCTTTTGTTGTGGCATGTTTTCCCCATGAGCTCCCCCTACAGCTGTGGGAGGGTGTATATTTCACAACACGGTCGTAAAAAACTCACTTGCGGCGCCTCCTCCCCCTCTCTACCGCTGCTCATGTGCGTTTGTTTTGATCAGAGCAAGCCAACTGTATCGTGTGGAGCTAGGTCTACCGAGGTGGGTAATCTGGTAATACATCATACATGCGTGTTTGTTTATGTCGAATTGCCGTAAAGCAATTTGTGTTTCGCGCTCGTTCTCGTTCTCGTTCTCGCTTCTCACGAGACTTCCAATTTCTATCTTGCCGGGACGGTAGTCCCCAGGTTGCAAGGTTGGTTTTCCGCCTGGGAATGCTGGGGGGAGCGGGGAAAGTCACCAATATCACCAGAACAGGTTGTTTAACCATCCAAATGATTTCTAGACAGTTTTATTACGTTAAAAAAGTTACCAAGTTCTCCTTTAAAGGATAAAACAACGGCTTTCGACACTCTTGATGCTTCGAATCTTTTCCCGAAACATTCACGAGAAAGCCTCGTGCTTCATTTGCCCATCCCTAACGCATAATCAAACATAAAACAGTGGCATGACCCCAAAACATGGACAAGAACAGACCGCTTACCAACTGTGGTTACACAAACAATACAAATACAAACACATGGCAAACATGAGAGCTTAAATACACACAAGACTAATGACTAGTGAACAATCAAGACAATTAACCAATGACAAGATGACACACTCACACGGGGAACACCTGGCAGGATCACATGACCAGAACAGGGGTCACATGACTATACAGGAAACATGACAGACATGAAACAAGAACATGAGAACATGTTTTTTTTATTAATTTTTTTTATTTAAGCCTATTTATTTATTTATTTATTTTATTTTATTTTTCCCCTCATTGATTCATTTCAATTCTTCCAAAACTATGTGCACTCCACACTCCAGATCAGTAGGTGGCGATAATGCACCTTTTACGTTAGCTTGCCAATCCGCCATAAAACAACAGAAGAAGAAGAAACATGAACATGAAACAAAACCAAAACAAGACATGACAGAGGCTAATGAGAATATTGCTGAAATGAAAGAGTACTTACTTTAAAAACAATATCACACTGACTAAAATACTTGTTAGTTATTTATTGGCTGTTCGTAGATTTTGAAGCTCTAGTACGTAAGAACAAGCCTATGACTGAATCTGGAAATAAAGCAAAATCACTGAGAAAAATGAGAAATAGTCCTCAGATGCCATGGCCGTAATTTATAGCAAAACATCTAGCATTAATTCGACCTCAAACAGATTCATTAAAAGGGTCATAGACTGAGCATTCAAATGTTCCTTGATCCTTTAACAGTTAAGAGTTTGTTATACTATAAAAATACCCTGAGTTTCAAAACTCAAAACTTTCTTGTTATTCCAAAAACTGCTTTTATTGAAACCAAGGCCAGCAAACGAGCGTTGGTGAACAGTGACATCACAGGGCAGCTTTGGCCCCGCCCACTGGAGCGTTAGTGAACAGTGACATCACAGGGCAGCTTTGGCCCCGCCCACTGGAGCGTTGGTGAACAGTGACATCACAGGGCAGCTTTGGCCCCGCCCACTGGAGCATTAGTGAACAGTGACATCACAGGGCAGCTTTGGCCCCGCCCACTGGAGCGTTGGTGAACAGTGACATCACAGGGCAGCTTTGGCCCCACCCACTGGAGCGTTAGTGAACAGTGACATCACAGGGCAGCTTTGGCCCCGCCCACTGGAGCGTTGGTGAACAGTGACATCACAGGGCAGCTTTGGCCCCGCCCACTGGAGCGTTAGTGAACAGTGACATGAGAACGAGAGAAGATCGATACAGGATCAATACAATTACCTTCCAAACGATCCTAATGCTACGATAGTGGGTTATTTCCCCCAACAATGAATTATTTGGTAAATCTCGGTGCAGGCTTTGCAAACAGACTTTTACGATATGGATCTGCCAGCAACTCCACAAACATGTAAGTACTCATGTTTATTCTAATGCCTGATCTGAGATCAGTGATTTCTGATGTAATTATTTAAGTTTAGACAGATTGTCTCTCAAAATATCGTTCAATACTGTTTATGCATCAGTTATCAAGCCAGTGACTAAATGATCAACTTCACCTCGTTTCTCTAGTAGGATGAAAATAATCTTATTTAAACTGTGATTAAAGTATAGAAAGAAAGCGATCAAAGAACGCTCCATTTCCAATTGCCCAAGCGAGTTTATCTGGACACTTCCAAAAACCTGTTGAAATATTATGACAAAATTATGACGCTGTTACATTGTACAGTACAACGAAGCTCTTACTGTATTTACATCATGTTTGCATTGTTATTTGGTGAAAGCCAGAGGTGTAAAGTCCAGGTTCAGAAAGTAAAAGTCCTCCTCAGTAGCTATTGCTCCAATCACCTGGATTTGCTAATTAGCAGTTTCTCAGCCAGGAGAGAGAACTAATGAGAGAAATCAGCTGGATGAGTTCATGGGTGGAATAAATATATGGCAGGACTTTTACTTTCTGACCCCTGGACTATACACCGTTGGTGAAAGCATTCGTGAGAGTGCCGAAATTGTGTTGCAATGATAAGATCTTTTCATACGCGATCAACAGACTGTCCGTCATCTGCTCAATGCTCATCACTGCAGCCTTTCATGTGATGGGAATAGGTCATTATGATCAATACTTTTCACGATTCCTTAATCTCGATAGCTGTTATAGTAAAAACGTAGTAAAAGTTTTTGAGAGAGTTCCACATGTAATACTAGCTATTTCATATGCAAACATGTCAGCCAATCACAGCAGTGGGCGTTTACACTGAAGTCTCACAGCCAATCACAGCAATGGGTGTTTACACTGAAGTCTCACAGCCAATCACAGCAGTGGGCGTTTACACTGAAGTCTCACACAGACACGCCCCTTAAAACAGAGCGTTCAAATCAGAGGCTAAAATCAGGCTTGGAAAAATGCCCTTAATTCACAAATTATGACCATTTTTGATGTTAAAATCATACTAACATTATAAGGGCACCCCAGGAAACATTATAAAATAATAAAATAATCCAGTCTATGACCCCTTTAACAGTAGTTATTACTGTTATACACACCTGTGTGACATCATTAACCAATGTGGTTGAACGACCAATTTACGACAATACAGTTTCGGGAAACAGTCGTGACTAGCTAGTTGATTTCTTCAACGATCGTACTATAGTAGTGAAGCAGCGAGTTACAGCGTTATGCGGGAAACACACCCCAGCTCTGGTAATCTAAATATCAAATCCGTTTTTTAAATAAAAAAAGAAAAGAAAAGATTTAAAACACAATGAATGAATGAAAACTAAATCCATAAAAAGTTCATATTGAGCAAAAACGTATAAAACATGCACATCACACTCTTATACATCCTAAAGAACATCATAGGCTATGGAGAAAGATGTCACGTTTAAATGGCTCGCACGAACAAAGGATGAAACAAAAGACATAAATAAAACAAGGGAGAAACACTAGTATTTTTGAGCTTTCCACAGTAACATAAACATCAACGACACTGGGCAAAGGAACAGAATGCAACTCTTAAATACACAGGGAATGGACTAAAACTGAACAGAAACAGGTGTGAGGGACTAATTTACAATCAAGGAAACTGACTAGGAACTCAGGTAGGAACAGAACACAGAGAAATGCAACCAAAACTGAACATACATGTTACTATTTAAATAAGGCCAGTGTGGAGGAAGACCTTACAAAAAAACAGAAGTGCATTTCACAACCTGGGGGCCACAACTAAACACCCTTGGTTTCCAAGCGGGAACAAGGAACAGAGAGAAGTAACTGATGTGAAGAACGATAAGACCTAGAGAGAGTCTGAGGTTGAAGGAGATCAGCTGATGCAAGGCTTTACAAACATACAGCAGAACCTTAAACTCAACTCTATCTAACTGGTAGCCAATGAAGGGAAGTGGTATGCTCTTGTTTCCTTATACCCGCTAGAAGTTTAGATGCTGCATTTTGTACTGTTTGCAGGCATGAAAGAGTAGACTGAGACAAACTGATGGAACAACAATCATTTGACTTGACAGGAAGATAAAGTTGTGTATCATCAGCATAACAATGATAATCTACACTGTACTTCTGAAAGCATATAGAGAGTAAAAAGCAGAGGACCCAAAACGGAGCCTTGTGGGACGCCTCGTGTAATCAGTGTTGAAGATGAGGCGTGATTATCAATACAGTTCTGTCATTAAGATATTAGGAAAACCAACTTAATGCAATACCACCTGGATACCAACAACCCTTTCAAGGCGATTTAACAGAATGCAGTGATGTACCGTGATCTATCGGCCCATGATCAAACCCCTACAAGGTTCTTTCAGCTTCCATAGAGCCACCGCGGTTCAGTTTAGGGCTAGTTGTGCAGTTAGCAGGGCATCTTCATCCAACAGAGAAAATATCTCTATTTTCCAGGTGAAGCGTGTTTTGCGTCATTCAAACACGTGATCCTGTCTGAAGATCGCTGATCCTCTGAGCTGAGGTGAACCACTCGTCCATATGACACTGAGAAACACACACACATTGAGCTTAAGTGGATCGATTACTGACTAGAACCACAATCGCTTCATGCAGGACTGTAACAGGACTGAAGGATGTCGATCGACATCAGATGACACTGAATGTTCAGTGGAAACACCAGGCAAAAGAAGGAGGTCGTACTGAACTATTAGCTGTTTATTCAGTGATAAAGAGAACTATACATTTGTCTTATTGGCTGATAGGGATCACTTTATAAAGAGATAAGTGAAAAAAAATCTAAATTTTGTCATCATTTCCTCAAACCTGCATGGCTTTCTTTCTTCTGTGAAACACAAATGTGAACATTTGGAGGTAGATTTCTGTGTTCTTTTCACAACAAACTGAAACCAAACTCTTCATATCTTAAAAGAAAACATAAAAAGCATCATAAAAAACCTGTGCACTACACATCTTCTTGGACTGATTGAAATGTGTTTATTTGCTGATAATATCTTCCTCCAGTGATAACCACTGCAAACAAATCACTGATTTAATGAGTCGAAGACTGGATCTGTTTGATTCAAGAACAAACCATTTTTGTGAACAGGACCAATTCATTGAAAAGAACTCAAAAGAAGGATTAATTTACAATCAGATTCGTGTCTCTAATGAGAGCAGGGCCGAATTCACAGATGATCACTGAATGACGAATTAAACTGGTCTGTTTCTCAGACTAAACTATCATGACTTCAGTCATTGAGCACTTTTATAATATTTTAAGGATAGTGCTTCTGTGGTGTTTTATTGGTGTGAGTGCAATTAAATCATGTAATTTATTTGCAGCAATTAAAAATGAAAGAGCAATAATTGTCCTTTATGTTCCAATGAAGAAAGAAAGCCATATAGGTTTGGGGTTTGGATCGACATGAATCAGAATCAGACTGCACTAACACACAAGGAATTTGATATGGTTTCCAGGAGCTCTGTGTACTATACGTATAATACAATAGAATAGAGAGAAAAAATGATCTACGTGGAATTAAAGAAAAAACAATGCAATATATGTAGAAAAATGAAATAAATAGGAAAAAATGAATATACATTTAGATGGTAAGTAGAAGGCCTATTTACAGATGTACATATTAAGTTCTGTATATACAGTACATTACTTCAATTCCTTTTCTGTACTGTATAAATATAAATGTGTATTTATATGAGTTATTATTGCCTAATGCCTGAGTGGCACCAAAACCATAATACATATATATAATATATGATATAATATACATTTAGATGGAAGTAGAAGGCCTATGTATAAATGTACATATTAAGCACTGTATATACAACTGTATAAATATAAATATTTATCCAGTTGTATACAAGATGAATAAATGATGAATTTACTCTTTTAGCACCACCTTTTCATCCCACAATTTGTTGAGGTAATTTACACTTCACACTACATAAAAATAAAGCATTTAGCAACAAAAACACGACTCAGTGGCGGCCGTATAAACCTCAAGTGTGTGTGTGTGTGTGTGTGTGTGTGAAATTCCTCTGCTGTCCTGCTGTGTGTGTGTGTGTCTTTGTGATTTCACGCTGCTTGCATTTAATCAGTAAGTCGTCCACTGTTAAATACTGGGAAGAAAATATCACATGACATGGTAGGGCAAACCGATCGAAAGCAATTAGACAGAGGAGCAATCTGAATTATAGCGGTGTAGAGATACTGGACCCTCGGGCCAACACACACACACACACACCTCACATGGCCGTAATCACAAGACAATTAAGTTTAAAACGGGAGTGTATCAGGTAATTATTTTATAAAAGAAGTAGACGAGTACAATCAGGAGAGAGGAAGGACAGGCTGGACTAAAGCCTCGCCGATGCTTCAGAAAATCACCAACGACCGTCCTTCATATACATAATCGCTACCGTCACGCGTCACAGTCCACAGCCTTCAGTTCCTTTGTGTAACATTTTAAAGTCCAATGAAGATGAAAACGCTCAGGTTTCAAAATCAATGTGGCTATTTATTAAATAAAACAAAACTCAGGTAAATCCACAGGCAGACAGCAACAAAACCGCAGGGATAACAAAACAATACCGGACAGAGAATGATAACTAAAGAGGAGCTTGAATGTACAGTAATGATGAACTTCACGACTAATAACTGCTTTCTTGGTAAATGAATGTTCCATGGTAACTGATTAGTGGCTGCAAAAGGAGAACAAAGGAACAAAGGAACCCAGAGATCAGCCAGGAAGATCGGCCATGATATAGTCGACAGAGGGAGGAGCCATTGTCGAGACTTAGCTGACGACACCCGGAGGACGACTGATTGAGATGAAGCCATTGGAAGAGGAGTCCTGGGGCGCAGACGGAGAGCAGATGGGACAGAACGACACTGATGGCATAGGAGATCAAGGTGGAGCCGCCGTGATGAGCGTTCGAGGTGAAGCCAGAGGACTGAGGAACAAGGTGGAGCCAGAGGAAGGAGGGAGCCCGGTGAAGCCGGAGGAAGGAGGGAGCCCAGTGGAGCTGGAGGAATGAGGAAGCCAGGTGGAGCCGGAGGAAGGAGGGAGCCCAGTGGAGCCAGAGGAATGAGGAAGCCAGGTGAAGCCGGAGGAACAAGGAACAAGGTGAAGCCAGAGGAACGAGGGAGCCAAGTGGAGCCGGAGGAACAAGGAACAAGGTGAAGCCAGAGGAACGAGGGAGCCCAGGTGAAGCCGGAGGAACAAGGAACAAGGTGGAGCCAGAGGAACGAGGGAGCCCAGGTGAAGCCGGAGGAACGAGGAACAAGGTGGAGCCAGAGGAATGAGGAAGCCAAGTGGAGCCGGAGGAACGAGGAAGCCCGGTGGAGCAAGAGGAACGAGGGAGCCCGGGGAAGCCGGAGGAACGAGGGATCCCGGTAGAGCCGGAGGAACAAGGAACAAGGTGGAGCCGGAGGAACGAGAAACAAGGTGGAGCCAGAGGAACGAGGGAGCCCGGTGGAGCAAGAGGAACGAGGGAGCCCGGGGAAGCCGGAGGAACGAGGGATCCCGGTAGAGCCGGAGGAACAAGGAACAAGGTGGAGCCGGAGGAACGAGAAACAAGGTGGAGCCAGAGGAACGAGGGAGCCCGGGGAAGCCGGAGGAACAAGGAACAATGTGAAGCCGGAGGAACAAGGAACAATGTGAAGCCGGAGGAACAAGGAACAATGTGAAGCCGGAGGAACGAGAAACAAGGTGGAGCCAGAGGAACGAGGGAGCCCGGGGAAGCCGGAGGAACGAGGGATCCCGGTAGAGCCGGAGGAACAAGGAACAAGGTGGAGCCGGAGGAACGAGAAACAAGGTGGAGCCAGAGGAACGATGGAGCCCGGGGAAGCCGGAGGAACGAGGAAGCCCGCTGGAGCCGGTGGAACGAGGGAGCCCAGTGGAGCCGGGAGGGCGATGGTCCCAGGTGGTGCCGAGGGAGGAAGGAGCCAAGGCAAAGCCAACAGGTCGGCAGGCAGAGGTGGAGTGATAGGCACAGATGCTGGAAGTGGAGCCATAGGATCCACCCGACTGGGAGAAGCCGGAGACTGGAAGACCTGAGGCTCATCCACACAGCACTGTGTTAGAGGAGAAGACGAGGGGCGAAGCGAAGACGGCTGGGCTCTGGGCTAGGCTGCGTGACGGGTGCGAGGTAAGGCTGGACGATAGTGATGGTCTCTTCTTCCGCTTCGCCCACAGTAAACGAAGATTCATATACCCATTGCCCAAATCCTCTTGGCACAACGGAGCGGGTTTATTTGTCCAGCCCACATCTAAACCCCTCCATCAGGGTGAGGTCATCAGGCAGAGCAGTAGCAGATGTCTATAAACTCCTCTCGAGTCTGCCAGGTCTCTCTCTCCTTGAGAAATTAAATTCACAGCGCCGCTGGGCTTGCAGAAGCTCCTGGAGGGAGCCACGATAATGGAGGCAATCTCCACAGTTTTAAAGGCCCGGTATTCTGTAATGTTTTTAAGTCCAATGAAGATGAAAATGCTCAGGTTTCAAAATTAAAGTGGGTGTTTATTAAATAAAACAAAACTCAGGTAAATCCACAGGCAGACAGCAGGTTTCAAAAGTGTGTTTTGTGGTGTGAAATGTGTTATGAATGTTGAAATGTTCGAGTGATGCTGCAGATACTGGTCAGTGAAACAGTAATCGCATCTCTAACCGCTGCTTCTGTGGAGCGACTCACACTCGTCTGAAGCGCAAATCAGTTCCTTGATGAGTTTAATGGTGTAATTGTACAGACAGGAGGCTTGCATCTTTCATTCGGCCGGACGGTGATCGTGTGTGTGTGTGTGTGTGTGTGTGTGTGTGTGTGTGTGTGTGTGTGATATAGATATAGAGTCTGTCTGTTTCTGGCAGCAGTGTTTTATTAAAGAGGCTTTTGCTCACTGGAGAGCTCCTGATAACTCCAGCTCTTCTCCATATCTCCCATCAGCCAGATCCTGTTTCTCACATACAGCAGCTTCAGCCTGTCCTCTCCCTCTCTCTCGCTTGCTCT
>JAJAQA010000002.1:832048-844548 GCA_021464565.1 Rutilus rutilus
TCGCCTCCCGCCGCGGCCCTTCCTCAGATCACAGACACTCAGACACACAGTCCTGCTCTCTCTCGTCTCCCGCCGCGGCCCTTCCTCAGATCACAGACACTCAGACACACAGTCCTGCTCTCTCTCGTCTCCCGCCGCGGCCCGTCCTCAGATCACAGACACTCAGACACACAGTCCTGCTCTCTCTCGTCTCCCGCCGCGGCCCATCCTCAGATCACAGACGCTCAGACACACAGTCCTGCTCTCTCTCGCCTCCCGCCGCGGCCCTTCCTCAGATCACAGACGCTCAGACACACAGTCCTGCTCTCTCTCGCCTCCCGCTGCGGCCCGTCCTCAGATCACAGACGCTCAGACACACAGTCCTGCTCTCTCTCGTCTCCCGCTGCGGCCCGTCCTCAGATCACAGACGCTCAGACACACAGACCTGCTCTCTCTCGCCTCCCGCCGCGGCCCGTCCTCAGATCACAGACGCTCAGACACACAGTCCTGCTCTCTCTCGTCTCCCGCTGCGGCCCGTCCTCAGATCACAGACGCTCAGACACACAGACCTGCTCTCTCTCGCCTCCCGCCGCGGCCCGTCCTCAGATCACAGACGCTCAGACACACAGTCCTGCTCTCTCTCGCCTCCCGCCGCGGCCCTTCCTCAGATCACAGACACTCAGACACACAGTCCTGCTCTCTCTCGCCTCCCGCTGCGGCCCGTCCTCAGATCACAGACACTCAGACACACAGTCCTGCTCTCTCTCGTCTCCCGCCGCGGCCCGTCCTCAGATCACAGACGCTCAGACACACAGTCCTGCTCTCTCTCGTCTCCCGCCGCGGCCCGTCCTCAGATCACAGACGCTCAGACACACAGTCCTGCTCTCTCTCGTCTCCCGCCGCGGCCCTTCCTCAGATCACAGACGCTCAGACACACAGTCCTGCTCTCTCTCGTCTCCCGCCGCGGCCCGTCCTCAGATCACAGACGCTCAGACACACAGTCCTGCTCTCTCTCGTCTCCCGCCGCGGCCCGTCCTCAGATCACAGACGCTCAGACACACAGTCCTGCTCTCTCTCGTCTCCCGCCGCGGCCCGTCCTCAGATCACAGACGCTCAGACACACAGTCCTGCTCTCTCTCGCCTCCCGCCGCGGCCCGTCCTCAGATCACAGACACTCAGACACACAGTCCTGCTCTCTCTCGCCTCCCGCCGCGGCCCTTCCTCAGATCACAGACACTCAGACACACAGTCCTGCTCTCTCTCGTCTCCCGCCGCGGCCCGTCCTCAGATCACAGACGCTCAGACACACAGTCCTGCTCTCTCTCGTCTCCCGCCGCGGCCCGTCCTCAGATCACAGACGCTCAGACACACAGTCCTGCTCTCTCTCGCCTCCCGCCGCGGCCCTTCCTCAGATCACAGACACTCAGACACACAGTCCTGCTCTCTCTCGTCTCCCGCCGCGGCCCGTCCTCAGATCACAGACGCTCAGACACACAGTCCTGCTCTCTCTCGCCTCCCGCCGCGGCCCTTCCTCAGATCACAGACACTCAGACACACAGTCCTGCTCTCTCTCGCCTCCCGCTGCGGCCCGTCCTCAGATCACAGACACTCAGACACACAGTCCTGCTCTCTCTCGTCTCCCGCCGCGGCCCGTCCTCAGATCACAGACACTCAGACACACAGTCCTGCTCTCTCTCGCCTCCCGCCGCGGCCCATCCTCAGATCACAGACGCTCAGACACACAGTCCTGCTCTCTCTCGTCTCCCGCCGCGGCCCATCCTCAGATCACAGACGCTCAGACACACAGTCCTGCTCTCTCTCGCCTCCTGCCGCGGCCCTTCCTCAGATCACAGACACTCAGACACACAGTCCTGCTCTCTCTCGTCTCCCGCCGCGGCCCGTCCTCAGATCACAGACGCTCAGACACACAGTCCTGCTCTCTCTCGCCTCCCGCCGCGGCCCTTCCTCAGATCACAGACACTCAGACACACAGTCCTGCTCTCTCTCGCCTCCCGCCTGCGGCCCGTCCTCAGATCACAGACACTCAGACACACAGTCCTGCTCTCTCTCGCCTCCCGCCGCGGCCCTTCCTCAGATCACAGACACTCAGACACACAGTCCTGCTCTCTCTCGTCTCCCGCCGCGGCCCTTCCTCAGATCACAGACACTCAGACACACAGTCCTGCTCTCTCTCGCCTCCCGCCGCGGCCCTTCCTCAGATCACAGACACTCAGACACACAGTCCTGCTCTCTCTCGCCTCCCGCCGCGGCCCGTCCTCAGATCACAGACACTCAGACACACAGTCCTGCTCTCTCTCGTCTCCCGCCGCGGCCCGTCCTCAGATCACAGACACTCAGACACACAGTCCTGCTCTCTCTCGCCTCCCACCGCGGCCCGTCCTCAGATCACAGACGCTCAGACACACAGTCCTGCTCTCTCTCGCCTCCCGCTGCGGCCCGTCCTCTGATCACAGATGCTCAGACACACAGTCCTGCTCTCTCTCGTCTCCCGCTGCGGCCCGTCCTCAGATCACAGACGCTCAGACACACAGTCCTGCTCTCTCTCGTCTCCCGCCGCGGCCCGTCCTCAGATCACAGACACTCAGACACACAGTCCTGCTCTCTCTCGCCTCCCGCTGCGGCCCGTCCTCAGATCACAGACGCTCAGACACACAGTCCTGCTCTCTCTCGCCTCCCGCTGCGGCCCGTCCTCAGATCACAGACGCTCAGACACACAGTCCTGCTCTCTCTCGTCTCCCGCCGCGGCCCGTCCTCAGATCACAGACACTCAGACACACAGTCCTGCTCTCTCTCGCCTCCCACCGCGGCCCGTCCTCAGATCACAGACGCTCAGACACACAGTCCTGCTCTCTCTCGCCTCCTGCCGCGGCCCGTCCTCAGATCACAGACACTCAGACACACAGTCCTGCTCTCTCTCGTCTCCCGCCGCGGCCCATCCTCAGATCACAGATGCTCAGACACACAGTCCTGCTCTCTCTCGCCTCCCGCTGCGGCCCGTCCTCAGATCACAGACACTCAGACACACAGTCCTGCTCTCTCTCGCCTCCCGCCGCGGCCCGTCCTCAGATCACAGACACTCAGACACACAGTCCTGCTCTCTCTCGTCTCCCGCCGCGGCCCTTCCTCAGATCACAGACGCTCAGACACACAGTCCTGCTCTCTCTCGTCTCCCGCCGCGGCCCATCCTCAGATCACAGACGCTCAGACACACAGTCCTGCTCTCTCTCGCCTCCCGCCTGCGGCCCGTCCTCA
Organism: Rutilus rutilus; assembly: GCA_021464565.1. Lineage (NCBI taxonomy): Eukaryota > Metazoa > Chordata > Actinopteri > Cypriniformes > Leuciscidae > Rutilus > Rutilus rutilus. Next base: position 835,301 of record JAJAQA010000002.1, read on the forward strand.
GATCACAGACACTCAGACACACAGTCCTGCTCTCTCTCGTCTCCCGCCGCGGCCCTTCCTCAGATCACAGACGCTCAGACACACAGTCCTGCTCTCTCTCGTCTCCCGCCGCGGCCCATCCTCAGATCACAGATGCTCAGACACACAGTCCTGCTCTCTCTCGCCTCCCGCTGCGGCCCGTCCTCAGATCACAGACACTCAGACACACAGTCCTGCTCTCTCTCGCCTCCCGCCGCGGCCCGTCCTCAGATCACAGACACTCAGACACACAGTCCTGCTCTCTCTCGTCTCCCGCCGCGGCCCTTCCTCAGATCACAGACGCTCAGACACACAGTCCTGCTCTCTCTCGTCTCCCGCCGCGGCCCTTCCTCAGATCACAGACGCTCAGACACACAGTCCTGCTCTCTCTCGCCTCCCGCCGCGGCCCATCCTCAGATCACAGACACTCAGACACACAGTCCTGCTCTCTCTCGCCTCCCGCTGCGGCCCGTCCTCAGATCACAGACACTCAGACACACAGTCCTGCTCTCTCTCGTCTCCCGCCGCGGCCCTTCCTCAGATCACAGACGCTCAGACACACAGTCCTGCTCTCTCTCGTCTCCCGCCGCGGCCCTTCCTCAGATCACAGACGCTCAGACACACAGTCCTGCTCTCTCTCGCCTCCCGCTGCGGCCCGTCCTCAGATCACAGACACTCAGACACACAGTCCTGCTCTCTCTCGCCTCCCGCCGCGGCCCGTCCTCAGATCACAGACACTCAGACACACAGTCCTGCTCTCTCTCGCCTCCCGCCGCGGCCCTTCCTCAGATCACAGACACTCAGACACACAGTCCTGCTCTCTCTCGCCTCCCGCCGCGGCCCGTCCTCAGATCACAGACACTCAGACACACAGTCCTGCTCTCTCTCGTCTCCCGCCGCGGCCCTTCCTCAGATCACAGACACTCAGACACACAGTCCTGCTCTCTCTCGCCTCCCGCCGCGGCCCGTCCTCAGATCACAGACACTCAGACACACAGTCCTGCTCTCTCTCGCCTCCCGCTGCGGCCCATCCTCAGATCACAGACGCTCAGACACACAGTCCTGCTCTCTCTCGCCTCCCGCCGCGGCCCATCCTCAGATCACAGACGCTCAGACACACAGTCCTGCTCTCTCTCGCCTCCCGCCGCGGCCCATCCTCAGATCACAGACGCTCAGACACACAGTCCTGCTCTCTCTCGCCTCCCGCCGCGGCCCATCCTCAGATCACAGACGCTCAGACACACAGTCCTGCTCTCTCTCGCCTCCCGCCGCGGCCCATCCTCAGATCACAGACACTCAGACACACAGTCCTGCTCTCTCTCGCCTCCCGCCGCGGCCCATCCTCAGATCACAGACACTCAGACACACAGTCCTGCTCTCTCTCGCCTCCCGCCGCGGCCCATCCTCAGATCACAGACACTCAGACACACAGTCCTGCTCTCTCTCGCCTCCCGCCGCGGCCCGTCCTCAGATCACAGACGCTCAGACACACAGTCCTGCTCTCTCTCGCCTCCCGCCGCGGCCCGTCCTCAGATCACAGACACTCAGACACACAGTCCTGCTCTCTCTCGTCTCCCGCCGCGGCCCGTCCTCAGATCACAGACACTCAGACACACAGTCCTGCTCTCTCTCGCCTCCCGCCGCGGCCCATCCTCAGATCACAGACACTCAGACACACAGACCTGCTCTCTCTCGCCTCCCGCCGCGGCCCGTCCTCAGATCACAGACACTCAGACACACAGTCCTGCTCTCTCTCGCCTCCCGCCGCGGCCCGTCCTCAGATCACAGACACTCAGACACACAGTCCTGCTCTCTCTCGTCTCCCGCCGCGGCCCGTCCTCAGATCACAGACGCTCAGACACACAGTCCTGCTCTCGTCTCCCGCCGCAGCCCGTCCTCAGATCACAGACACTCAGACACACAGTCCTGCTCTCTCTCGCCTCCCGCCGCGGCCCGTCCTCAGATCACAGACACTCAGACACACAGTCCTGCTCTCTCTCGCCTCCCGCTGCGGCCCATCCTCAGATCACAGACACTCAGACACACAGTCCTGCTCTCTCTCGTCTCCCCGCCGCGGCCCTTCCTCAGATCACAGACACTCAGTCACACAGTCCTGCTCTCTCTCGCCTCCTGCCGCGGCCCGTCCTCAGATCACAGACACTCAGACACACAGTCCTGCTCTCTCTCGTCTCCCGCCGCGGCCCATCCTCAGATCACAGACACTCAGACACACAGTCCTGCTCTCTCTCGTCTCCCGCCGCGGCCCGTCCTCAGATCACAGACACTCAGACACACAGACCTGCTCTCTCTCGCCTCCTGCCGCGGCCCGTCCTCAGATCACAGACACTCAGACACACAGTCCTGCTCTCTCTCGTCTCCCGCCGCGGCCCGTCCTCAGATCACAGACACTCAGACACACAGTCCTGCTCTCTCTCGTCTCCCGCCGCGGCCCGTCCTCAGATCACAGACACTCAGACACACAGTCCTGCTCTCTCTCGCCTCCCGCCGCGGCCCGTCCTCAGATCACAGACACTCAGACACACAGTCCTGCTCTCTCTCGTCTCCCGCCGCGGCCCTTCCTCAGATCACAGACACTCAGACACACAGTCCTGCTCTCTCTCGTCTCCCGCCGCGGCCCGTCCTCAGATCACAGACACTCAGACACACAGTCCTGCTCTCTCTCGCCTCCCGCTGCGGCCCATCCTCAGATCACAGACGCTCAGACACACAGTCCTGCTCTCTCTCGCCTCCCGCCGCGGCCCATCCTCAGATCACAGACGCTCAGACACACAGTCCTGCTCTCTCTCGCCTCCCGCCGCGGCCCATCCTCAGATCACAGACGCTCAGACACACAGTCCTGCTCTCTCTCGCCTCCCGCCGCGGCCCATCCTCAGATCACAGACGCTCAGACACACAGTCCTGCTCTCTCTCGCCTCCCGCCGCGGCCCATCCTCAGATCACAGACCCTCAGACACACAGTCCTGCTCTCTCTCGCCTCCCGCCGCGGCCCATCCTCAGATCACAGACACTCAGACACACAGTCCTGCTCTCTCTCGCCTCCCGCCGCGGCCCATCCTCAGATCACAGACACTCAGACACACAGTCCTGCTCTCTCTCGCCTCCCGCCGCGGCCCGTCCTCAGATCACAGACGCTCAGACACACAGTCCTGCTCTCTCTCGCCTCCCGCCGCGGCCCGTCCTCAGATCACAGACACTCAGACACACAGTCCTGCTCTCTCTCGTCTCCCGCCGCGGCCCGTCCTCAGATCACAGACACTCAGACACACAGTCCTGCTCTCTCTCGCCTCCCGCCGCGGCCCATCCTCAGATCACAGACACTCAGACACACAGACCTGCTCTCTCTCGCCTCCCGCCGCGGCCCGTCCTCAGATCACAGACACTCAGACACACAGTCCTGCTCTCTCTCGTCTCCCGCCGCGGCCCGTCCTCAGATCACAGACACTCAGACACACAGTCCTGCTCTCTCTCGTCTCCCGCCGCGGCCCGTCCTCAGATCACAGACGCTCAGACACACAGTCCTGCTCTCGTCTCCCGCCGCAGCCCGTCCTCAGATCACAGACACTCAGACACACAGTCCTGCTCTCTCTCGCCTCCCGCCGCGGCCCGTCCTCAGATCACAGACACTCAGACACACAGTCCTGCTCTCTCTCGCCTCCCGCTGCGGCCCATCCTCAGATCACAGACACTCAGACACACAGTCCTGCTCTCTCTCGTCTCCCGCCGCGGCCCTTCCTCAGATCACAGACACTCAGACACACAGACCTGCTCTCTCTCGCCTCCTGCCGCGGCCCGTCCTCAGATCACAGACACTCAGACACACAGTCCTGCTCTCTCTCGTCTCCCGCCGCGGCCCATCCTCAGATCACAGACACTCAGACACACAGTCCTGCTCTCTCTCGTCTCCCCGCCGCGGCCCTTCCTCAGATCACAGACACTCAGACACACAGACCTGCTCTCTCTCGCCTCCTGCCGCGGCCCGTCCTCAGATCACAGACACTCAGACACACAGTCCTGCTCTCTCTCGTCTCCCGCCGCGGCCCGTCCTCAGATCACAGACACTCAGACACACAGTCCTGCTCTCTCTCGTCTCCCGCCGCGGCCCGTCCTCAGATCACAGACACTCAGACACACAGTCCTGCTCTCTCTCGTCTCCCGCCGCGGCCCGTCCTCAGATCACAGACACTCAGACACACAGTCCTGCTCTCTCTCGTCTCCCGCCGCGGCCCATCCTCAGATCACAGACACTCAGACACACAGTCCTGCTCTCTCTCGCCTCCTGCCGCGGCCCGTCCTCAGATCACAGACACTCAGACACACAGTCCTGCTCTCTCTCGTCTCCCGCCGCGGCCCGTCCTCAGATCACAGACACTCAGACACACAGTCCTGCTCTCTCTCGCCTCCCGCCGCGGCCCGTCCTCAGATCACAGACGCTCAGACACACAGTCCTGCTCTCTCTCGTCTCCCGCCGCGGCCCGTCCTCAGATCACAGACACTCAGACACACAGTCCTGCTCTCGTCTCCCGCCGCGGCCCATCCTCAGATCACAGACGCTCAGACACACAGTCCTGCTCTCTCTCGCCTCCCGCCGCGGCCCATCCTCAGATCACAGACGCTCAGACACACAGTCCTGCTCTCTCTCGCCTCCCGCCGCGGCCCGTCCTCAGATCACAGACACTCAGACACACAGTCCTGCTCTCGTCTCCCGCCGCGGCCCATCCTCAGATCACAGACGCTCAGACACACAGTCCTGCTCTCTCTCGCCTCCCGCTGCGGCCCATCCTCAGATCACAGACGCTCAGACACACAGTCCTGCTCTCTCTCGCCTCCCGCCGCGGCCCCGGCCTCAGATCACAGACGCTCAGACACACAGTCCTGCTCTCTCTCGTCTCCCGCCGCGGCCCATCCTCAGATCACAGACGCTCAGACACACAGTCCTGCTCTCTCTCGTCTCCCGCCGCGGCCCGTCCTCAGATCACAGACACTCAGACACACAGTCCTGCTCTCTCTCGCCTCCCGCCGCGGCCCGTCCTCAGATCACAGACGCTCAGACACACAGTCCTGCTCTCTCTCGCCTCCTGCCGCGGCCCGTCCTCAGATCACAGACGCTCAGACACACAGTCCTGCTCTCTCTCGCCTCCCGCCGCGGCCCGTCCTCAGATCACAGACGCTCAGACACACAGTCCTGCTCTCTCTCGCCTCCCGCCGCGGCCCATCCTCAGATCACAGACGCTCAGACACACAGTCCTGCTCTCTCTCGCCTCCCGCCGCGGCCCGTCCTCAGATCACAGACGCTCAGACACACAGTCCTGCTCTCTCTCGCCTCCCGCCGCGGCCCATCCTCAGATCACAGACCCTCAGACACACAGTCCTGCTCTCTCTCGCCTCCCGCCGCGGCCCATCCTCAGATCACAGACACTCAGACACACAGTCCTGCTCTCTCTCGCCTCCCGCCGCGGCCCATCCTCAGATCACAGACACTCAGACACACAGTCCTGCTCTCTCTCGCCTCCCGCCGCGGCCCGTCCTCAGATCACAGACACTCAGACACACAGTCCTGCTCTCTCTCGCCTCCCGCCGCGGCCCATCCTCAGATCACAGACACTCAGACACACAGACCTGCTCTCATGAAAAATGTCGTTTTCAGGAGCATAGTGTTTGGGTAGTGTTTGCATGCATACATGCATACACTTAATATCCTAATGATTTTTGGCAAAATCTATAATTTTGACCCATATTTGACCCATATTGTTGGCTATTGCTGCAAATATACCCGTGCAACATGTGACTGGCTTTGTGATCCAGGGTCACATATGTGTACGTGAACATAACATGCTCCTGAAAACTAAATTTTTCTCTTATTTTCAGTCACTCCCATTCACTTTCAATGGCTGGCCATTTTTTACCAGGAACGCCACAAGTGTGACTCTGTGCCATGTTGTACAAAATTTAAGTTTTTCAAAACAAACTTCCTGGTAAAACATTAAAGTAGACAAGTGTGATCAACAGTGCAATTTATTTTCATATTTTATTTAATTTTTCCAAAATTATTCATAATTAATGCTTTTTTTACTCAAAAAATTAGATGCCTACTCTCAGATAAATAAGGCACGATTAATCAAATGCAAATAGAAATATAAAACCAGTCCTAATTGAAAAAGAACAAGTTGACAAAAAGATTGAATCCAATATTGGGTGATAATATAGAATAACAAGTGATTTCTAAGCTATTTTTTGTAAGTTGGTCATTTTTGATCGGGAACATCACAAGTCTTATAGGGTTTTGAACACAACACAAGGGTTAAATCAAGATACATTTACTGGCGAAGCAAAATGACTTAAAATATTAAGCTTTGTTTACTGTTTGTGCCTAAAACCAGAACAAATATATGCCAATAAGGTCAGAAAAATTATTTTAATTCAAAGACTCCAGACTCCACTGGCAGATATTTGTTCTTGTTTTAAACACAAACTCACTTTATTTTGATACATTTTTATCATTAATTTAACACTTTGTATCTTTTCTTTGTAAAGATGACGAATCTACTCTTCTGCTGTCAGACTGCACAGCCTCGCTGTGAATGCGACTAAACAAATCTTTTGTGCAACATTAACATTTTCAGTATGACTATGTCCTGCCATCAAAGCACAGTTAAATTAAAACAAAAAATTGAGAGAGAGAGACAGATAAAGAGAGAGAGAGAGAGACAGGCTGCTCTTCGGCCTCAGCTGGTCTGGAATGTTCTGATCGATGGCAGTGAAGAGAGTTCACTGTTCATGACCTGAAACTCACTTACACACACACACACACACACTCTCACACACATTAATATACTGAGCATATTTTCCACATGCAGCATAGAACACAACAAGAGTTCTTCTCCAGTTCTCTGTGTTATAAAGCAGGGAATAAATAAAAGCCTTGATGTTTTAATTGAGGGCATCGTGACTTTATCCGGAATGATCCCTGCTGAAGCTCAGAGCTCCATCAGCGCCTGTCCTCCGTCATCGGACGCTTCCTGATCTTATCGGACGCTACTGGATTACTGCAGAACTCATCAATGATTCAGTGACTTTATTCTGCGATGGACTCGCGTGATTCACTGCATCTGAAACACAGAGGAACATCATTCATTCAATGTCTACAAGAATGACACAAATGTTTCTTAATTCAGCGTTTAGTACATCAGTATTTCGTCTTACGCAGACATTAGTATGTCGTCAAAAATTCATTTGCGTTTTACCTGTGTATAAATATAAGCTTATAAACAGCTCAAAAGCAAATGACAAAGAAGTCAGCGTGGCGAGAATTCCAAGTCTTTATTTATTCTCAGAAGAACATAAAATAAATCCAGTAAGGGAAGGGGGGGGGGGGGGGGGGGATAGGGGTTGGGGAGTCTCTCTCCCCTTCCCAGGTGTGCTTATATCCCGTCTCTCCACCAGTCAGAATTTGAGACAGGTGTTAGTCATCATTCACCTGACCTCCTTCTCACCGCTCGTCTCCGCACACATTCCCCACTGCTGACTTGGCTTTACCACTCCCGACCCCCCTTCCCCTTCCCCTTCCCCTTCCCCTTCCCCTTCCCCTTCCCCTTCCCCTTCCCCTTCCCCTTCCCCTTCCCAGAGAAGTCGGCCATAGCCATCTGCGTCCCCGGCCTGTGGACCACCTTGAGCTTAAAAGGCTGTAAAGCTAGATACCAACAGGTGATCCGCGCGTTGCTATCCTTCATACAGTGGAGCCACTGGAGTCCGAACAGAGAGTGAATTCCCGTCCCAGGAGGTAATAACGGAGGGTGAGGACGGCCCAACGAATGGCCAAACTGTTTTTCTATGGTGCTGTATCTAGTCTCTCTGTTTGGGAGCTTCTGACTCCCTGTCCCTGTCCGACGCAGTTAGGAGAGTGTAAGAGAGGCACAGGCCAGCCTTTCCTTTGATTAGAGCCAGTTTGCACAGCTCCGGCCACTGGACCAGTCAGCGGGCTGCTGTGACGTATAAACCTTCTACAATATCCCGCCAGCCCCAGGAACGGACTTGGGCAGGCTGCAACCGCAGCGGTCTTGTCAATTCGGGGACGCACCTGCCCCTGTCCCAAGTGGAAGCCCAGATGCTGTACCTCCACACGCTCAATTACGCACTTCCGCGGGTTCGTTGTGAGTCCAGCCAGCCTCAGCGATCTCAGGACAGCGAGCAGATATTCCGGCATACGCGGAATGAGGAGGATTTCGTCCGTGAGATGCTGAAAAGTGTCGGGGGCCCAAACAACCCGAACGGAAGAGGAATAAGTTGTGTTAATCCAAACGGCGTTGTGAAGCCTGTTTTGTCTTTGGATAATGGCGATAAGAGGATCTGTCATTACCCTTTGTTAAATCCAGTGTCGAATAAAAGCGAGCCGAACCCTAACCCATCAAGCAGCTTGAAAACTCGGGTATTGGATAAGAGTCGCATTTCGACACAGCATTCACCCTTCTATTATCTACACAGAAATGGACAGAGCCGTCCATTTTGGGGACCTGCTAACATGCTAACCAACCTGTTAACATGCTAACCAACTCTAGCATGTTCTGTACCGTTCTGTCCCACAGCGAGAGGAGATCTCCCCGGGGACCAGAGCCAGTGGACTGACTGGGATTGCCACTTCTGGTCCGAGATCGTCCTCTGACTGGGATCGCCACCTCTGGTCCGAGATCGTCCTCTGACTGGGATTGCCACCTCTGGTCTGAGATCGTCCTCTGACTGGGATCGCTACCTCTGGTCCGAGATCGTCCTCTGACTGGGATCGCTACCTCTGGTCCGAGATCGTCCTCTGACTGGGATCGCCATCTCTGGTCCGAGATCGTCCTCTGACTGGGATCGCTACCTCTGGTCCGAGATCGTCCTCTGACTGGGATCGCCATCTCTGGTCCGAGATCGTCCTCTGACTGGGATCGCCATCTCTGGTCCGAGATCGTCCTCTGACTGGGATCGCTACCTCTGGTCCGAGATCGTCCTCTGACTGGGATCGCCATCTCTGGTCCGAGATCGTCCTCTGACTGGGATCGCCACCTCTGGTCCGAGATCGTCCTCTGACTGGGATCGCCACCTCTGGTCCGAGATCGTCCTCTGACTGGGATCGCCATCTCTGGTCCGAGATCGTCCTCTGACTGGGATCGCCACCTCTGGTCCGAGATCGTCCTCTGACTGGGATCGCCACCTCTGGTCCGAGATCGTCCTCT